>JAAEAF010014932.1:0-65431 GCA_011037195.1 Triatoma infestans | reverse complement strand
CAACAATTTCAAAAAGGGTGTGGAAAGGTAGCAGCAATTGGTTATGGGTGATGTAAAAGAACAAACACAAAACACACTTCACTTCACTTTACACAATTTTTATTTAACTTTGAGAGGAGAAAGGGTAAAAAAGATAATAGAGCGGCCGTGCAAAGAGTGATGATGTTGGCTATGATGTAGAATGGTAGCGTTGGCTACTTCGATGTTAGAACTCTTGCTTGTTCTAGCGGTCGATTAGCTAATGTAGCTTGATATAGGTTCTGGCCTTTGATAGAGAGCTCAGTGGAGACGACATTGAGGAGTTGTGATTACACCTTTATAATAGCAAATTCTTGAATGTCTGTTCCAGACTAGCCGCTTCCTACTACTTGGTACTAGCTGACAAGCTTGATAGCTTGATAGTTTCTTTGAGAATGGTTTTTAGACACTTCAAATGTTGACTGATTAAACTCTTTACATTGCTGGGCTTTCTATGATTTTTCATAGCTTTGTGGGGAGAAGCTTGGCTCTGAAAATCGTAGCCCATTCTTCTTTTGTTATGGGCATGAGGAGGTAAAGGGTTTAGGTGAAGGTGCTCTTAAATTCCACAACAGAGGACTGTTCATATTCCATTATAGCAGCTTTAAATTTTTTCATCTTAATTTTACGAAACATCAAAAGCAAAATTCCTTTATCATTAACATACCAAAATAATTTTAAATTAATAGTTTCTTTCAATTGCTATAAAGCTTTACATAGCATATCCTTACCCAGCCTGTCTTCCCTAAATTCTTCACTAAATTCTCCCTACTAAGCGTCTTCAAATATCTATTTGACAGAAAGTTACATATATACCGATGGATCAGCAGAGGCAACCCCCCAAAAAAAAGCCCATGGTCGAAAATGCTTCAAACTTTCATAGGGAAGTTGCGATGATCCTATTGACTTTAGAAGAAGTCTACGTTCGACCTATCTGGTAGATTCCCAAGCGGTAGTAGAGTAGAAGACCGTCCCATACACATACGTAATATTGCAAAAATATCTTGAGCTTCTACAGAGAAACAGGGAAAGGAGGAAAATCGTACATCTGCCATGGCATTGTGGAATTCGTGGTAATGAAGAAACGGACAATACAAACTGCTAAAAGACAGATCAAGGACGCTATGAAAGCAAAACTAAGGGGGAATAGGCAGTCATAAGCAAAGCGAAAAAGATGGAAAACATTAGTGCAGGAGGAAGGGCAAAATCTCCCCACATTTGACCCGACAGGGTGACACTTCCTACAACTATTTCTGGACAGACAAGACATAACACTTGCAATATATTTACATTAATAGAAGTAGTCAATCCCCTCCATATGACTACTATGTCAGCAGGAGAAAATGGTCCCACAACATTTACAGCTATGCCAAATATATATAAAGAAAATCTATAGACAATCATACTTTGACATGGAAGATATTGGGCAGCAAGACGCCACATAGATAATATTCCGACTGCGGGATAAGATAAAAAAAAAAAAAATCTGGTGTGAAACACTCACACAACTTTCTCTTACTCCAGTTATCAAAATTATAACTGACAAATTTTATAGTTTGTGTACCAAATTTAATGAAATTTGTCGAAAACTGAAAAAACTATTCAGTAAAAGCGCACTTCCGGTTTACTGATTTTCTTCACACCCGGAATTTTGGCCAACTATTTATTTCTAATTAATTTCATTTGGATGATAGAGTTGTATAATCAAGTATGATACCACTTCAGAGGAAGCTGTAACCCTACCCCTCTCTTAAAAGTGCCCTTAAATGTATTTTCCCAGAGAAATGTTTTATATAAAAGTTGTAGATCTTTGAATGTTTAGTTTATATGTGTAGTTTCAAGAAAATCGTCGGGGCCATTTTTGAGAAAATCGCGGAAAAAGTGAAAAAATCATATTTAGTAAAGTGTTAAAACAAAAGCACTTCCGGTTTTCCGATTTTTCTCAAACTCGGAATTTCAACAATATATTTAATTCTAATTAACATTATTTGAATGACCGAATTGTGTAATAATCTGAAATAGCACTTTAGAGGGTAACCTAACCCCACCCCTCCCCCAGAAGGGCCCTTAAATCAATTTTTTCAGAGAAATGTTACAAATAAAAGTTGTAGCTGCTTGTATATGTAGTTGATGTATCAAGTTTAAAGAAAATCCTTGGAGCCATTTTTGAGAAAAACGCAAAAAAGTAAAAAAGTCAACTAGTAAAGTGGTACTTCCGGTTGAGGAATTTTGACAGATAACGCACAGTCAGATCGCATGGTGATACCTAAACGGAATATTAAGTTCCAGTTTTCTACGGTTTTTCGTTTTTGAGCTTGCTGTTCACATACACAGACACACACACACAGACACACACACACACACAGACACACACACACACAGACCATTTGCTAAAAACCACTTTTTTGGACTCAGGGGACCTCAAAACGGATATTTCCGGTGATAACTCGATATCGAAAATTTGACACGATTACAATACTGCCTCTTACTAGGAGTAAGAGAAAGTAAAAAAATGATTTCTTGATATTGATATTGTGCTGGTTACAACTTTTGTTTTTTCTGTTGACCATTTAAAAGGCATCTTGGAGTGGGCTTGTTCACTTAATGGCTATAAGACTCATTGAAGACTGGTGTGTTCTTCTATATAAACTCTTTTAAGATTTATTTTAAGCTTCGAATTTTGGCCACATATATACAAAATGTTGAGAAGTTAAGGGGAAGCTTGTTGCTTATATTCTGGCAGCTTATTCGGACGCCTATTCTCCTCATCATAGAGTATCAGATGCGGTCACAAGCCCCACTACATAGCGTCTGTGGCGCTGTTGTGCTGGTAGATGTAGAAAACATTATCATCTATGGCGATATAGTGAAATTCCTCATCTTATTTTTATTTCTATTCTTAATTTAAGTTTTCTTTCTTGGAATTGTTTTAATATTTATTACAATCGAGCAAATAAATTTCAAAAAAATTAAAGGAACCAAAACAGAGTTATAACTCAGAAGTGAGAAACTAAAATAAAACCAAAAAATATCGATAATAAAAAAATAAAAAAAATTATAACACTAACTTCAAATTATATTTCCAGATAATAATATATATATGTTTGTGATGAAACTATAGTTATTGTGTTAAAAGTTGTTCTACATTTATCAACAAACTTAAGAACAATTTAAGATCATCTATCAAATCTTATAACAATGTGACCTTGAATGAAACTGCTATAATAAAGGTAAAAAAGGAAAAAAAGTTTTAAAAAGCTATGAAATGCTTCCTTCTGTTTGTAATAATTATTTCCGCTGGAATTTATGGGCCGATGAATTGTATGAATCACTGCACATTCCTCTCATATAATAATAGCAAAAATGTATGTTAAGTAATTATTATTATTAGACACTGATATTTTGTTCATAAAGTATGATTTTAATTTTACACGTGAACGCAATTCTGGACCGCAATTCAGACTTATTCATCTAGTTGCTGCCATCAAGAAAGCTCGGATGTTCTGCTTCACAAACACTAAACTTCAAGAAATGTTTTTTTTAGGAGGCAAGGCTTCCTTATAAACTGTTCCATCACCTAAAAATTTTAAAGAAAAATTAAACGGGTTGCCAAGATTCTTACAAAATCAGTGTAAATCGGAAGTGCGACCAAAAAAGATGTATGTATGCCTTCCCACAGGTGCCAGAATAATGCCCTACAGCAACTCTTCTAAAATTAAGATCTCCGAGAAATCTAAGAATCTTCCTTCAACATCTGGTAACTACCCAGAAGACTTCCAGATCTACTCTGAATGTTAACATCGCTATTAGGAGATGTAGGAGTCGTACCCCATCTCCAGACAGTATCTACAGATGCTATCGTGTTCTTAGGCCTGCTTCTTCGAATGCCTCATGAGGAAACATGCGAAGCTTATTTTTACATAGACTGATGCACGCGTCAGACCTTTTCTGCTTATAACTGCCCAAAATAGATCTTAGCTTGCTTCAGTTCTGTGAAAGTTTTTTCAGAGCTGTACTCTCTTAAATTCCTCCTAATTTCTGTGCTGTTTTCCCAAATAGACTGGCCGCTTTAGTTAGCCAAAAGAAGGATGAAGCAGCTTTTGAACTGATAACATATGAGCTCAGTGCTTTAATGGCGGCCTGGCGGCTATCGTCTAGTATTACAATCTCCTGATTCCAATATTTCCTGTCGTGGTTAGACTTGCGTGAATTTCTGCCTGGAAGTTGCTGGGAAACTTGCCCATAGATTTCGTACATCTGTTATTTGGCCCAAACACTCCGACCTCGGTTCCCTCAAAGAATGACTTTACTGAATTTCTTTTGTTTTTCGAGTTTATTTAAATTTAATTACTAACTATACCTATATCCACTTCTGACTACAGAGAAAAATGTCGAGTTGACTCTTCCGAGAAAAATCCAGCTGAGCATGTTCCGTCTTAGTCTTGCTTCTGAAATCTGCCACCTTATACTTGGGATTGTGCCAAATTTTCGAAACTGGGTTTTCACCAGAAATAAATGAATTGTGGTTCTCTAAAAATATTTTTAGCGAATGGCCATTTCGATATATCTCAAAAATGAAATATCGCAGGAAGGTCTAACATGACATTCCATTTCCCACAATATTCGGTAGCCTCTCAAAATTTATCAAACTGAAGGGCCACTTTACTTTACTGGAATGGTTCTTTCATTATTTTTAAAAAATGTCTCCAATGATTTTCTCGTAAATCTGGCATTAAAATCACAAATGTATATTTGTTGTGGTTGTGACTGGAGAACTGGAAAGCATCATAGCCCCTGCTTCATTTTATGATCATATTATGATAACGGGTGTTCACCCATTATCAGGATGTCTTCATAAATTCTAGTGCATTTAACCCAGACTTGCACAGAGCAAAATCAGTTTATACACTCAAGCAAGGTATAGTGTAAAATAAACTGAGTTTGCTCTGTGCAAATCTGTGTTAAACGCACGGTTTTATCAAGACATTCTGATGATGGGCGAAATCCCCGGAAACGTCGATGAAAATAAAATGAAGGCAGGCTATCAAGGAAAGTAGATTAGATTAGATTGGGGAGGGCCACGTCTTGTTCCACTGCGACCTTCATTGAGAGGTCTTTTGTGGATCCCCTGGGTTTATAGCACATCCTCTTAACTCTCTCTTAATCAGGCCTAGCAAAGCTGAAAGTGTTCCGTCATGAAGCTCGTGGCTTCGGTATTACTAGTCCCCAGTTGAAGAAACCTTGTTCTCACCAGTCCGGCACACTCATCACAAAGGATGTGTACCGGGGTTTCTTCCTCGGTCCTGTAGAAACGGCATAATGCGTTGTCTGCAAATAATAAATGGTGCATGCGCCTATTCAGCTTGCAATGCCCAGTTAGTAGACCCACTATTAGCCTATATCCCTTCGGCTATGGCTCAGGCTTTGTGTGTCCTTGGTAAATTGAGACAAATGTCTCAATAAAGTGTTTAGCCTGCCTCTGCCCTGGCGTACTTTCCCACCATAGCAGACGCTGGTCTTCTATCGATTCCTTGATAGAAGCGTGAATGAGGCTCCTGAGCATCCCGCAGAAGGTCTCGGGGGCCTATAAAGGTCTCCTTCGAGCCCTCCCTCGCCAGGGTATCCGCCCCTTTTGTTGCCAAGGAACCCCGCATGACCCGGCACCCGCTTATTCCGAGCACTCACCTCGGATAGGGCTGATAGGCAGTCCCACACTAGTCTTGAGATTATTTGGTATGAGGAGAGTGCCTTCAGGGCTGCCTGACTATCGGAATATATGGCATCACGCAAAGTATCTCTGATGATTTATATTTTTTTAGTTATAACATTTTGGAACTGTGAGAACTGTAACAAGAGAAAGTTGTGTGAGTGTTCAATCCATCCATTTTTTTTTTTTTTTTTTTTTTTTTAATACAGCAATGAAAAACTAAAATTCACTATAAATAAAGTTAGAAATAGAACAAAGACACAAAAGTGGGGGGGAAATAAAAAATATATATATCTATATACTAAGATAACTGTTGAGTTGAAGGAACACAAAGGGGGAGGGGGTTCCGTGACCATCAAGACATACAACATTCCGTAGAACAGGGTGTGGTGAGCAAGATACTCACTAACAGCGCATACTAAGAGCAAAGAGAAGAAGAGAATAGTTCAGCACCAGTGGCAGCCACCAAAAGAGGGGAACTCAGCACACTTAAGAGTCTTGACAGTCTTGCGTAGGCTGATGAATGTATTATAGTAAAGAGTGAGAGATAAGGATAGTTGGATGGAATAAGAAAGATTGGGAGAGTGTGGTAAAATAGGGGGGGGGGACCAAGTGGGGATAAACTAGGGGGGCAGCACCAACAGAAGGCTGTTTTAAGTGTGTATGTGTGTGGGGGGGGGGGGGATATTACAAACTAAAAACACGCCGAGTGAGTACTAAAAGTGTCGACGAACGACCTTGCCGTGCGACCTCACCTCCGCTATTCTAACTTGTTCCTTTTTCTTTCTTTAAACTATATCTAACAACGTATTTCACTTCGTTGACATTATAATTATATTTTATAAAGATATTTTTTTTATAATAACTTGTCATTAACTAAAAAACATCATTAAAATATTAATAATTATCAAATGAAATCATAAATGTCATTTTTACTTTTAATTTTATTTTGTTGTTCTTTGAATTTTTCAGCTTTAGTTTCTTTTATTACTGCAAGAAGTCTTTGCAAATGTGTCAATTTTTTGAAATTGAGTTTCAAAATACATGTTTCGAGGTTCACTGAATAAGAAAAAAAAAATCTGGTGTGAAACGGTCACATGACTTCCATTACTCTAATTAATACAATTTTCTTTTAAGATTGCAACGTTATAATGTTAAGTTGGGCTGGCCATAAAAATGGTGGTGTGGATTTTATTTGTATACCTGAGCGGTCTTATGTCGAAACCAACAAAGCTTGTGCAAAATTTAATTTCAAAAAGCAACTACCTACTCTGTAAAGGCGCACTTCCTGCAAAACCGACTTTCATCAAATTTGGAATTCAAGCAACGCTTCTATTGTATAATAATTAAGCATAATATACATTGGTCAAAAAAAGTTGTGCATATTTCAAGATTTTGTATTTCTGAACCAAATATAATACAACATTGTTTATCTTATAATAGTGTACAGTACAAACAATAAAAAAAAAATCTGGTGTGAAACACTCACACAACTTTCTCTTACTGGAGAGTGTATAATTTTGAGTAATAGTTCTCAAAATTATAATTGACAAATTTTATAGTTTGTGTTTCAACGATTTTCTTGAAACTTCCAATATAAACTAAACATACAAACATCTACAACTTTTATTTAAAACTATTCTCTGGCAAAATTCAATTTAAGGGCACTTTTATAGGAGAGATGGGGTTATGTTTTTCTCTAAAATGCTATCATAGTTTATTATACAATTCTACCATCCAAACAAAATTAATTAGAAATAAATAGATGGCCAAAATTCCGAGTTTTAAGAAAATAAGTAAACCGGAAGTGCTCTTTTACTGAACAGTTTTTTTTTTTTTCAGTTTTTGACGAATTTCATTAAAAGTGGTACACAAACTATAAAATTTGTTAATTATAATTTTGAGAACAGGAGTAAGAGAAAGTTGTGTGAGTGTTTCACACCAGATTTTTTTTTATATTATATAGGTGGCAGAGCAATATATTGTAACAAAGTGATACTTTAGACGAACGCTAAACGTTACTGTTCCTCGCCCACCCCCCCAGAACTCCACCACAAATAATCAGTTTCCCCGGAATAAGTGTTTCAAATAAAGGTGATAGGTTTTTATATGTAGTGATTGTATACGAAAATCATTGGAGCCTTTTTTAGAAAAAATTCAGTAAAATTTCATTTCAGGTTAATGGATTTTTACTCAAAAATTTTGGTGCCAAATGCGATAGTATCAAAACGTAATACCAAGTTTTTTCGTTTTTACATATTGTTACACAAACATTCATCTAGAAACCCTTTCCCCCCTCTAACAGCAATTTTACCAGACAAATGTATCAAATAAAAATGAATGATAGTTCTTTGTGGGTGTACGTATTGAATTAGTGAGCGATTCGTTCTGTAAGCAAGTCGTTTAGGTCTTTTTTTTTTTTTTTTTTTTTTTTTTTTTTTTTTTTTTTTTTTTGAGAAACTCTTCTGTCTCTTTTTTATGAGACTGAAAAATCGATTTAATAAAATTTTAGAGAATTTCCGGTTAGAGAAATTACAACTGGTACACTCACGTCTATCGGATTCGCTGATGAGACTATCAAAGAGAATATAAGTTTGATTTTCCAATGAGCAGTTCACATATACGTCAAGAGAAATCGAAATTCGTCTTCTCTGGCTGGGTTGTCGTTAACTCACCAAGCTTCAGCTTTTATTTTTTTCTTAATAATTCTTCTCATTTTTCTTTGATGAAAATATGCACGCCATGCATGGCAGTATCGCTATGAGCTGATTCAATACTTGGTAATGTGGCTGATCGACATGAAACTTGGTAGACACTACGTCTACGAGCACAACTTTAACGACAGCAGGAAATCTTGCTTTTCAATTGCAATTAATATAGTATATAAAAAAGAAAGAAAAAATTTCCTAAGCGTTATGAAAATTCAGGTATTCACCAGATATAGCTGATGCGTATAAATGTTCGTAGAACACAGAAGAACACACAAAATAACTGAAGAATTTTGCAATACGTTCGCTTCTAATCTCTCTACTCCTGGACACTAACTTCCATGATGCCACGTGGTGGTAAGCAAGAGAAGCAAAGCCTGCGTTTTCTCTCCTACCCCCGTCATCGCTCCTAGTTTTCCCCTACATGTAAATATTTACAACTAACTATATAATACGTGAAGTATTTAACTGTATTCAAGTGCACAAAGAATATTATGGTAATCGTAAGACCGTCAAAGAACCAGCTCAAAATAAATGACGCCCTCATAGTTCCATTATAATAATAATAATACAGCATCACTTTTTTTCCAAATCCTTTCTTTTCGGGTTATAGGTACAGGTGGTTAGCCTGATCTAATCCATTGTTTTTTTTTTTTTGGGTTGTCGAAATAAACCCACTTTTCATTGCAAGTAATTATTCCTTTCCACTCGAGTTTTAAAGAAGGATTTTCCAGACCTCAACTCCGCTGGGACGACTTGCGAGGGACTTATGGTGATAGATATGGAAGTAGGCCGGCTGCTTGCAGGAGGCAGTTTATGATTTCTGGTCTGGTGCAACGTTCCACTTCTACTGCTGCCGTCAGAAATGCTGAATCTAAGGAGAGAGGACACCCTGGACGAAGCTTACTTTCCAGGCTCATAATTTCCTCTCTAAATTTTTTGAAACAGCCTCTTCTCCCCCCCCCCGCTACTTCATTAATTTCGAAAGCGATGTTTGTGGTATTATAGCCTTATGATCGTGTCAAATTTTCAAATTTGTGTTTTCATAGGAAATATATATTTAAGATGTCGTCCTTTGAGTGTGAAAAAATGTGTATGTGTCTATGTATTGTGTGTGAATAAAATAACTAAAATTTTCATGTAGGTATGCCCCACAAAAATAGCATGATTCGATCTTTATTCTATTAATCATGTATATTTGTTTAAACTCCGGGAAGAGTCTGTGAAGTTGGCTCCGTCTTCCTCACGTTTTTTATTATATAAAGAATTAGACCACTCCATTTCTACTTTCAATTTTGTTTCGTATTCGGGGAAGCTAAATTTATCAGAAATGCGTTGGCTTTTTAAATTGAGAGGTGGGTTGCTCTACCTTAATTATATGCCATAGCTTGAAAGGGACATCGTTTTATGTGCGTTGTGCTACTCTCGTGCCAGGGAGGATGTGTTTCATTTTGTGGCTGAATGTTCCATTCTATCCGAAATTCGTCTTCTCCAAGTCTCAGCTTTTATTTTTTCTTAATCATTCTTCTCATTTTTCTTTAATGAAAATATTCACGCCACGCATGGCAGTATCGCTATGAGAATTTTTAGCTGTGCTATAAAGTAGTAATATCTAATGATATTTTTGTAATTCTTTCCTATTCTTTCTGCTGTACGGCTATATCTGCATAGTTTTATATTATTATTCATTTTGCTTTTTTTTTAGTTCTTACTTAGTTATTATTTTAGTAATTTTTAGGTTTATTTAAATATTTTTATTATTTTAGTTTCCTCTGTACTTGTTATAATATAGATATATACATGTATTTTTTCATTTATGGTATGTAAAATGTTATGGCTGTAATTTTTCTTTCCGACTCCGGCAGACGGGTAATGATACCCATGATGTAGAATACTTTTGAATTTTATTTTGTACTTCTTTGTAAATAAAGTATTATTACTATTATTATTATTAATAATCCCATCGTCAGGAGAGGATGGGAGAGAGAGATTAAGTGAAAGAGAATTTCTAGAAACCATTTTGGCACTTTCTAACTTGTATTTAGAATTTATACGAACGCAAATAATTCATTCTTAATTTTCTTTTTCTTAATTATTTTTTTTTTTTTGCATAATTAATTAAAGTTAAAAACCAGATTATTGAAATATTACAAGAATTAAAAAAAAAAAAGAAGCAAATAACCCCTATCCCCATTAAGTGCCTACACCTTTCAGTATATTTAGCGTAGGTTGACAGATTACCCTATTTTTTTTTTTTTAATTTATTAATTTACTGTTACTGATTATAATTAACTTTTCATTTTTTTTTAATAACTAATTAGTAATTAAATTCTATCATTAAATTTTATTTTAGTTTCTTATTTTACAGTTGATAGGGCAGCAATCAGATTTTATCTTTCATGATCAACCAACACCCTTTACTCCATCGTGCTTTCTTTCAATGAGTGTGGGTTTCAATTTAAAAAAAAATCTGGTGTGAAACACTCACACAACTTTCTCTTACTCCAGTTCTCAAAATTATAATTGACAAATGTTATAGTTAGTGTACTAGATTTAATAAAATTCGTCGAAAATTGAAAAAAACTGTTCAGTAAAAGCGCACTTCCGGTTTACTATTTTCCTTAAAACTCGGAATTTTAGCCATCTATTTATTTCTAATTAATTTTGTTTGGAGGATAGAATTGTGTAATCAAATATGATAGCATTTTAGAGGAAGCTGTAACCGCACACCTTTCCTAAAAGTGCCCTTAAATTCCTAGAGAAATGTTTTAAGTAACAGTTGTAGATCTTTGTAAGCGTAGTTTATATAAGAAGTTTCAAGAAAAATCATCGGAGCCATTTTTGAGAAAATCGTGAAAAAGTGAAAAAAAAACATTTAGTAAAGTGGTAGGTAAAGTAAACGCACTTCCGGTTATGCGATTTATTTCAAACTTGGAATTTCAACAATGTATTTAATTGTAATTAACATTATTTAGATGAGCGAATTGTCTAATAAACTGAAATAGCACTTTAGATGAAAATCTAAAACCACCCCTCCCCCAAAAGTGCTTTTAAATGAATTTTCCCGGAGAAATGTTACAAATAAAAGTTGTAGCTCTTTGTATGTGTAGTTGATATACCAAGTTTAAAGAAAATCCAGCGGAGCCATCTTTTGAGAAAATCGCAAAAACGTAAAAAAAAACAAAAAAAAAAAACTAGTAAAGTGGTACTTCCGGTTGTGGAATTTTGACAGATAACGTACTGTCAGATCCCATGGTGATACCTAAACGGAATATCAAGTTTCAACTTTCTATGGCTTTTCATTTTTGAGCAATGCCAGGGGACTTTAAAACGGGTATTTCCGGTGAAAACTCGATATTGAAAATTTGACACGATTTGCAATACTTCCTCTTACTTATAGGAGTTGGAGAAAGTAAAAAATATTAATGGAAACTTCTCCTCGTCAACTGTTATTTTTCTGTACAAAAACATTGCCTTTCAAATTCATACCATATTCATTAAATAAGATGGATGAATATATGAAATCCGGCAAATGAGAAGCAAGAAGATTAAAGGTCGCTTTAAATAACGCTTTTCACAAATTGCAGGAAACTCAAAACTTGATACTACGTTTAAAGATACTACACCCGCAACTGATACAAAAATTGCGGGCAAAATCTATCAACCGGAAGTGTGACTTTTTCTCATCTTTCCCAAAAACAGCTCCAAACGATTTTCTATAAACGTCATATACGAACTATTTACACTCATGAATACATATCATTTTTATTAGACATATTTTCCCAGGTACTTTATATTTTTTGGGAAATGTCTGAGAAAACGGTAATAGCGCTAAACTTGAATATAATTTATTGAAAAGTAACTCAATGTTGAACAAAATTTATTTTAAATAACCAATAAAGAATAAAGAATAATAATAAATCGTTTATTTTAATTCAAAAATTTTGAATAAGTCATTTTATTTATTATTCAATTATTCTATGAATAAATTTATCTGCTTTATTCTATTCATTATTTGTATAAAACCAAAAAAATTATTCGAATGTATTTTATTTTTATTTTAAATAATGATTTCGTTTAATAATGTAAATAATGAAAGCATTAGTTTTAAATAACTTTTTTTCTTTTTTTGTTAATTTATTTATTTATTTATTTATTTTGTAACTGTATTATATAATGTACAACAAGCAAAAGTGATGAGAGCGTAATTTGTGTACATGTATTATATATTACAGTCAATTCTAATATATACATATGTAGATTTATGTTACTTAAGAGGTATGAACGACGTCCATCATTGATGGAAGCTATTAGTTTTTTTTGCCACTATAGCAAGCTTACACTGCAGCTACCTCTTAGGAGGTCGGCGTTTTACGTTAAGATGGTCACGTGGCCACCGCCACTTCAGTCTTCGACTGGGATTTTTTGGAAAGTGTTTTAGTGGACATATTCTGGATCAGATGGTAGACAATTTAGTTTAGAATGGAATTGAATTAGCTCTGAGATGAATGGAATATTTTAAGGTCGAAGTTAAGATTGTTCTCAATAATTTATTTTTACTTTCTATTACTCCTAATAAGCACAGGAAGTATTGGAATCTGTCAAATTTTCGTTATCGAGTTTTCACCTGAAATATCCGTTTTGAGGTCCCCTGAGTCCAAAAAAGTGGTTTTTAGCAAATGGTCTTGTGTGTGTGTGTGTGTGTGTGTGTGTGTGTGTGTGTGTGTGTATATCTGAATAGCATAGCTCAAAAACGAAAAACCATAGAAAGTATAACCATAGAGTTGTAAGAAAATTAGTAAACCGGAAGTGCGCTTTTACTGAACTGTTTTTTCAATTTTCAACGAATTTCTTTAAGTTTGGTACACAAACTATAAAATTTGTCAATTATAATTTTGAGAACTGGAGTAAGAGAAAGTTGTGTGAGTGTTTCACACCAGATTTTTTTTTTATTGTTTGTACTGTACACTATTATAAGATAAACAATGTTGTATTATATTTGGTTCAGAAATACAAAATCTTGAAATATGCACAACTTTTTATATTATGCTTAATTATACAATAGAAGCGTTGCTAGAATTCCAAATTTGATGAAAGTCGGTTTTGCAGGAAGTGCGCCTTTACAGAGTAGGTAGTTGCTTTTTGAAATTAAATTTTGCATAAGCTTTGTTGGTTTCGACATAGAGCGCTCCACATAAGACCGATCAGGTATACAAATAAAATCCTGATGGATTAGATCAGGCTAACCACCTGTACCTATAACCCGAAAAGAAAGGATTTGGAAAAAAGTGATGCTGTATTATTATTATTGTTATAATGGAACTATGAGGGCGTCATTTATTTTGAGCTGGTTCTTTGACGGTCTTACGATTACCATAATATTCTTTGTGCACTTGAATACAGTTAAATACTTCACGTATTATATAGTTAGTTGTAAATATTTACATGTAGGGGAAAACTAGGAGCGATGACGGGGGTAGGAGAGAAAACGCAGGCTTTGCTTCTCTTGCTTACCACCACGTGGCATCATGGAAGTTAGTGTCCAGGAGTAGAGAGATTAGAAGCGAACGTATTGCAAAATTCTTCAGTTATTTTGTGTGTTCTTCTGTGTTCTACGAACATTTATACGCATCAGCTATATCTGGTGAATACCTGAATTTTCATAACGCTTAGGAAATTTTTTCTTTCTTTTTTATATACTATATTAATTGCAATTGAAAAGCAAGATTTCCTGCTGTCGTTAAAGATGTGCTCGTAGACGTAGTGTCTACCAAGTTTCATGTCGATCAGCCACATTACCAAGTATTGAATCAGCTCATAGCGATACTGCCATGCATGGTGTGCATATTTTCATTAAAGAAAAATGAGAAGAATTATTACGAAAAAAATAAAAGCTGAAGCTTGGTGAGTTAGCGACAACCCAGCCAGAGAAGACGAATTTCGATTTCTCTTGACTTATATGTGAACTGCTCATTGGAAAATCAAACTTATATTCTGTTTGATAGTCTCATCAGCGAATCCGATGGAAGTGAGTGTACCAGTTGTAATTTCTCTAACAGAACGAATCGCTCACTAATTCAATACGTACACCCACAAAGAACTATCATTCATTTTTATTTGATACATTTGTCTGGTAAAATTGCTGTTAGAGGGGGGAAAGGGTTTCTAGATGAATGTTTGTGTAACAATATGTAAAAACGAAAAAACTTGGTATTACGTTTTGATACTATCGCATTTGGCACCAAAATTTTTGAGTAAAAATCCATTAACCTGAAATGAAATTTTACTGAATTTTTTCTAAAAAAGGCTCCAATGATTTTCGTATACAATCACTACATATAAAAACCTATCACCTTTATTTGAAACACTTATTCCGGGGAAACTGATTATTTGTGGTGGAGTTCTGGGGGGGTGGGCGAGGAACAGTAACGTTTAGCGTTCGTCTAAAGTATCACTTTGTTACAATATATTGCTCTGCCACCTATATAATATAAAAAAAATCTGGTGTGAAACACTCACACAACTTTCTCTTACTCCTGTTCTCAAAATTATAATTAACAAATTTTATAGTTTGTGTACCTGATTTAATGAAATTCCTCGAAAACTGAATAAACTGTTCAGTAAAAGCGCACTTCCGGTTTACTATTTTCCTTAAAACTCAGAATTTTGGCCATCTATTTATTTCTAATTAATTTTGTTTGGAGGATAGAATTGTGTAATCAAATATGATAGCATTTTAGAGGAAGCTGTAACCCCACACCTTTCCTAAAAGTGCCCTTAAATTGAATTTTGCCAGAGAATAGTTTTAAATAAAAGTTGTAGATCTTTGTATGTGTTAGTTTATATTGGAAGTTTCAAGAAAATCGTTGGAGACATTTTTGATAAAATCGCGAAAAAGTGAAAAAAAAAAAAAAAATCATTTAGTAAAGGTGGTAATGTAAACGCACTTCCGTTTATCCGAATTTTTTGAAACTCGGAATTTCTCGGAATAATTCTAATTGAAATTATTTAGATGATAGAATTGTTTAATAAACTGAAATAGCACTTTAGATGAAAAACCTAACCCCACCCCTCCCACTATAATTGCCCTTAAATAAATTATCCCAGAGAAACAATTCAAATAAAACTTGTAGCTCTTTGTCTAGAAAATCGTCGGAGCCATTTTTGAAAAAACGCAAAAAAGTAAAAAAAAAAAAAAACAAACAAGTAAAGTGGTATTTCCCAGTTGAGGAATTTTGACAGATGACCTACTGTCAGATGCTATGGTGATAACTAAACAGAATATCAAGTTTCAATTTTTTACGGTTTTTCGTTTTTGAGCTATACTGTTCACATACACACAGACCATTTGCTAAAAACCACTTTTTTGGACTCAGAGGACCTCAAAACGGATATTTTCGGTGAAAACACGATATCGAAAATTTAACACGATTACAATACTTCCTCTTTACTAAGAGTAAGAGAAAGTAAAAAAAATATAATAAACACTCACACGACTTTTTCTAACTGCAGTTTACACAGTTTGGAATGATAATATTTATTGAAAATTATAATTCATACTAAATGTTTGTTTTCAATGTTATATTTAAACTTAAACTTAATAAAAACCATTTATTTGAGTAACATTTAAACTCTAACACCTCCCCCCTTAAATGAACTTTCTCAGAAAGGAAGTTTCAAACAGAAATAAACAGGTCTCTTCGTATGGTATAGTTAGTATCATCAAATGTAATGAAATCCATGTTTTAATGGAAAAATAGAATAAAACTGTTCAGTAAAAACTGGCTTCTGGTCAACTGGATTTTTCCAAACACGGAAAACTCTGGGGGAACACATTTAATTTTAATTAATATTATTTAGATGAAGGATCTGTATAATAAATTAAAGTGGTATTTTAGAGGGAATAATCCCTCACCCGAAAATCCCCTTGAATGAATTTTTCCCAAAGAAATGTTACAAATAAAATGAGTAGCTCTGTTAATAAATGTCCTAGTCGATTTACCAAGTTGGAATCATTTTTGAGAAACAGCACAGTAATGTGGTACTTCCGGTTGAGGTATTTAGAAAGATAACTTATTGTCAAATCCCATTGTGATACTTAAACGGAATGTCAAGTTTGAACATCTGCGATTTTTTGTTTTTGAGCTATGCTGTTTCATATACCACACAACACAAAACAACACACATATACGAGGTGTGTAAATTAAGTAATGAGACTGATTTTCTAGTGTTCGATCTGGCAACACTGGAGACGCGGCGCATGCGTGGTAGGGCAAGTAAACATCTGATACACGTCCAGTGCAAATTTGAAAATGCTAGAGTTGTTGCACTGTCCGTAGTGACTTTTTTTGTGAGCAAGGTTTTTCAGTGCGTTTTAAAAATGAGTGACATCAATTACGAGCAACGTTGTGCTATCAGGTTTTGCTTCAGACTTGGGCACAGTGCAACGGAAACGTTTGAAAAACTGTGCCAGGCCTATGGAGACAATGTTTTGTCGAGAGCACAGGTTTTTAGGTGGTTTAAGTCCTAAAAATCATATATATATATCATACATATATATATATATATATATGAAAACTCGATATCGAAAATTTGTTCTAATCCAATACTTTCTCTTCCAGCAAACAGTGAGAGAAAGTAAAAAAAGAGGGGGATCAAAATAATTGAAGCATGACCAATAAAAATACATATGACTATTCTACAGATTAGATATACTATACATGTTTATTGTTAACGTACGTGTACAATAACCTACGTGCATAAGTAACCAATATATATATATATAAAACTGTATACAAACAATTAAAATTGCCTTAAGGGAGCAAATAATCATGGCACCAAAAACGGATTTATCTTATCAAAAGCGCAAAGGTGTGAGAGTTTTAAATGAAGTAAAACTCCAATTATAATGGAGTTGATGAGGAGAGAAATTGGGATTGATTAATTAGACGAGATATGAAGTCACTGTTGGATTTCATTATGGATGTATAAGTTTACACAAACTGCACTGGACTTGTAATGATATTATAGAATAAAGGGATTAGAGTAGAGTTATGACACGATGTGATGTTATATATGGTTGAATCTGATAGATCGATCCATGTCTAGATCTCTCACTGACTTATATACAGGTTCTCCCCCAATCTAGCCTGCTTAAGACAGAGAGTACCAGAGAGAGTTTGTTTTCTCTCGGTCGGGCTTGGCTCTCTCTCTCTCTCTCTCGACACCAATCATTCATTCATTGCAATCGAGAAATGATAAAATCACAATAGTGTTATTAGCTACAAACTATACTATATGTAATTTCTTGTGTGCAATTATGTTGAACAGACCAAGAAAATAAGCAAAGCAACTGCGTTGATTGAGAAAGTCGTACAACCTCAGAACATCACTTATTTTGGCTCCAATTCCCAGCTACAACTACACGTCAACGGTGCTAAGCGGATTATACAAAATAAGTCGGCAGAAAAGAAGGGAAAATATGGAAAACTTGAACTATGTGGAAAAGTTACTATGATTGAAAGTTTCGTGAGGAAAAATGAAACAAGTCCAGAAGCAGACAGTTAGACAATATTTTAAACTAAGAACTAGCGGGCAACTTTTAATGCAATTTGTGTATCGGAAAATATTCATGCTGAAAAAAAATATTCATGATTCAACTTGATATTCAAATAGCGCATCTACAATTGCTTGATTTATGCGAGACTATAGGACCAAAATTTTCAATAATTTTAGCGTTCACTACAAAAATTCTAGGAAGCTCAACCATGCTTTTAGATACTACCATGGCATTTGATAAAGTTTCGGGCAAAATCCATCAACCGATGTTGGCCAAGCGACTTCTTAATCATCTATTCATATCCAGAGAGTTCCAAGCACAGGTTATTTCCGCTCAACACCTCGGATTCAATGTATTTATTTATAGTCAAGTTGTAAATAAAAAAAAATTCTGCCCTTCCCCCCTGTTTTTCGCGATTGTCTGAAAACTGCAAAAAATTGTTTGCAAATTACAATAGCAAGTGAGAGGTAAAAAAACGTTTTGGACACACAAGTGAGCCTTCGATATTATAAAACATTAATATAAATTATATAAACTAAATCAATAAATAAAATTTATTATTTAACCTCACACGTATTGCCAGATCTTTTAGGTCCTGAAGAAGCTTATTACAATCTGCAGGAAAATTCGGTTTCTAGCAAATCATTGACGTGCTCTAAAACCGGAAACTCTAGTGTTTTTCCTGTCAGTATTGTTTTCATTAAAAAAAAAAAAAAATCTAGTATGAAACACTCAGACAACTTTCTCTTAATCCAGTTTTCAAAGTTGTAATTGATAAATTTTATAGTTAGTGTACCAAATTTAATGAAATTCGTCGAAAACTAAAAAAAAAAAAAAAACTGTTCAGTAAAAGCGTACTTCCGGTTTACTAATTTTCTTGAAACTAGGAATTTTGGCCATCTATTTATTTCTAATTAATTTTGTTTAAATGATAGAATTGTATAATCAACTAGGATAGCACTTTAGAGCGAAACATTATACCCTTCCCCCAAAAAGTATACCCTTAATTGAATTTTTCCGGAGAAAAGTTTCAAATAAAATTTGTAGCTCTTTGTATGTGTGGTTGATGTAACAAGTTTCAAGAAAATAGTTGGAGCCATTTTTGAGAAAATCACAAAAAAGTAAAAAAACCCACCTGTAAAGTGGTACTTCCGGTTGAGGAATTTTGACAGATAACGTACTGTCAGAATCCATGGTGATACCTAAACAGAATATCAAGTTTCAACTTTCCACGGTTTTTCGTTTTTGAGCTATGCTGTTCACATACACACAGAGCATTTTCTAAAAACACTTTTTTGGACTCAGAGGACCTCAAAACGGATATTTCCGGTGAAAACTCGATATTGGAAATTTGACACGATTATAATAAATACTTCCTCTTACTAGGAGTACATGCAACTTTAACATGCTTTGGCGTGGTAACATGGTCGGCGGCCTACCAGTACTGGTAGGTATTAGTTAGTTATTACACGTAAACATGAAAGCCAATCCAAGGATTTGACGTTATGCAGGTTAGGTCAGCGTGTGTAATATTCAGTATGTTTGCAACGTTTATCACGATTTTATGCTTATTATTTTAGTTATTTATTTGACAAAACTTTTTACAGTCTCGAGTTTCAGGTTTGCCTGAACGGTGGTTGTAAAGAACTTTTCTCTTGAGTCAAATGTTAGATTTTTTCTGCAACAGTGTTTTACAAGGTGCTTAAATTTTTTTGTGAATATAAAAAAATATTTAAAGTACTGAGAATGTATTTTATTAATCACCTTAAATACTCTTCCTCTCACTATATCCTTTTGTATAATCTCAAATCAGCTGTAACTGGGATTAAATTTCTCTTGTTTTCGCGTATTGCCGTTAGATGTCGGGCTAATAAGAGTTGAATAATGTTACTTTTACACACTAGTGAGAGAATGTAGTATGTAACTCACTTGTGAGAACTTTAACCACTAGTTTTATTATAACATTATTGTAACTGTAAATGTTAAATCAAAAAAATATCCATCAAAATAAAATAATATATTTAATCGTATGCGAATAGTTTTGTAAACTATAAATAATATTGAACCTGTTTACTACATATGTGGTGAATTAGAGCACAGTTGAACGATCTCTCATAGGTTCATTAATTAAATACACACAAGGAGGTAACATTAATCAAAAGAGTGGATCAGTTCTTTTTTTTTCTTTCGTTATATCTCGCACCAAACGTTTGTTAGCCCCCCCCCCCCACCAGCCCTTGCAGTACTCAACACCAAGTGCCAATGTGGTCTCATATATCTCTACCAAATGTGGAGGCGGTACTGTATCCACCCCAATACACCATACACCACCATTCTCTCCCATAGTTAAAAACCAACACACAAACTTGGAATACAATCATTTTCTCTCTTACCGTAAACCTACTCTACACACATACAGACATACAGAAAGAAACAGAGAGTTTTTCTCCCTTCATCTATTACGCAATTCTATTTCTTACTTTTTTTTTTTTTTCTTTTTCTTCCACCATTTTGAGGATTCCATCTCCATTTCCATTTCCTTCATTTCGTCATTAATATGGACTATATTTAGTATATAAAGTTCTTCTACATATACACTACTGTCTAATGTATGAAGATGAAGGAGTCCAACCTACTACCATCGTTCTTCCAGAATAATCCTAATGACATCAGTGTATTTAGGGCAATATGATATATTAGTTTTATGGTTTGAATTTACACAAGGTCAATAACCAAACTCCACGATAGTATGAGTGGGGGGGAATTTCTTCCAGGTCAATTTTCTTCTCCAGTCACGCTGGTAAACTTTTAAGCATAAAAACTAGTGTGAAATAATCACACGACTTTTCTCTTAAAGCAATTGTTACAATTGCTAATTGACAAATCTTCATTAAATCTGCAATGTTACTAAGTAAAAATTATGGTAAATATCATTTTTTTATTGACAGCGCCCACTATCTCAAGCCCTTTGCAAAGCACTGTAAGGGAAATTTAAATTTAATCTTAGGTCTCCATAATATTCCTAAAAACTTTTTTTTTCCAGTAATAAGTTTCAAATGAAATTGAAAGATTGATATATATATCAATTTCAAAGGAAATTGATGGAGCTATAATAGATGTGAGAAGAAGAGAGAATAATTACAGAGAATGATTTAAAGAAATAAATTAGATCATATGCTGAACAATGTATAATGAAAAAAAAAACACACAAACTGCAAGGACTTAACACTTAAATAGAAGTTAGGTAGCGAGAGAATAATAAAGAGACAGACTGGCTGAGTTAGGAAGGTAGTAGATAGGTTGCTGACTGGTTGTACTGTTCTGAAAACTGTTCTGCTGTCGCTCTATTTATATGAATCGAACTCTCCTCCCTACCTAGTCTGGCTAGGTGGGGAATAACTAACTTTGATTCACTATTAATGTGTGCTTTTCCGCTATTCGTATCCTATGAATCATTAATGATTCGGATCCCATGAAAATTCGGAGCCGATGTCATGAAAATTCCAAAAAAAAAAAACAATCTGGTGTGAAACACTCACACAACTTTCTCTTACTCCTATTCTCAAAATTATAATTGACAAATGTTATAATTTGTGTACCAAGTATAACGAAATTCGTCGAAAATGAAAAAACTGTTCAGTAAAAGCGCACTTCCGGTTTACTAATTTTCTTAAAACTTGGAATTTTGGCCATCTATTTATTTCTAATTAATTTCATTTGGATGACAGAGTTGTATAATCAAGTATGATACCACTTTAGAGGAAGCTGTAATCCTACTCCTCTCCTAAAAGGACCCTTTAAGAAATTTTTCCAGAGAAATATTATAAATAAAAGATGTAGATTTTTATTTTGTATGCGAAGATTCAAGAAAATCGTCGGAGCTATTTTTGAGAAAATCGCGAAAAACTGAAAAAAATCATTTAGTAAAGTGTTAAAACAAACGCACTTCCGGTTATCCGATTTTTTCAAACTCGGAATTTCAACAACATATTTAATTCTAATTAACATTATTTAGATGAGAATTGTCTATAAACTGAAATAGCAGTAAGATGGAAACCTAACCCCACCCCTCCCCCAAAGTGCCCTTAAATGAATTTTCCGGAGAAATGTTTCAAATAAAAGTTGTAGCTCTTTGTATGTGTAGTTGATATACCAAGTTTAAAGCAAATCGTCGGAGCCATTTTTGAGAAAATCGCAATAAACGTAAAAAAAAAAACTAGTAAAGTGGTATTTCCGGTTGAGGAATTTTGACAGATAACGCACCGTCAGATCCCATGGTGATACCAAAAACGTAATATCAAGTTTCAAGTTTTTATTTTTCGTTTTTGAGCTATGCTGTTCACATACACACATACACAGACCATTTGCTAAAAACCAATTTTTTGGACTCAGGGGACCTCAAAACGGATATTTTCGGTGATGCTCGATATGGAAAATTTGACACGATTACAATACTTCCTCTTACTCTAGGAATAAGAGAAAGTAAAAAAAAACAAAACTTAAAAACCGCTTCCTTATTCAGCAGGTGTTCCGAGTTTAAAGAAAATCGTCATAGTCGTTTTCGTGAAAATTCCAAAAAAATCTCAAAAATCTGTCCGATAAAATCGCACTTCCGGTTAACCGATTTTCTTCAAATTTGGAAATTCTACTAATGCTTGTATTGTAAATTAATAATAATATAGGTAGTAGAATCATACATTATAGTGATGTAGTATTTGAGAGGAAAATTTAAACGCTACTGTTCTTCCAGAACCCCACCAAAAATGATATAAATAAAAGTGATTGGTACTGTTGTAAGTAGATATGGTTTACGAAGTTTAAAGAAAATCGTTGGGAGACATTTTCGATAAAATCGCTAAAACTGAAAGAAAAAAATTCATCATACATAGGAATTCTGACGAATGTATTTTAATGATGCTCAGCAATTAATATTGCTCAACTTTAATAATATTTAGTAGAAAGTAAGAGAAAGTATTGCGATGATCTCAAAAAGTTCCGAAATGGAATTATCACCGGAAACAGATGTTTTTGAGGACATGTGAGTAGGGAAAAAAGTTTCTAGTGAAGGGTTTAAAAAGAACACCACTGGTTTGGGAATGCCTAGATAAACTTAACGATCTAGGCAGGAGGAACAAAGTTGCACTTTGGTGGGTGCCGGGGCATGTTGGCATTGAAGGGAATGAGATAGCCGACGCCCTGGCCAAGATAGGCGCTATGACCCCACTTCTGGGGCCGGAACCTTTTTGTGGGATTAGCGACCAGTTTCTGTTGGAGGAACTTAGGAAGGAGGAGGAGACGAAGAGATCTCAACTCTGGTACTCCCTCCCCGGGTTGCGGCAGGCCAAGATCTGCTTGGGAAATTATAACCAACGGAGGTCGGAGGCCTGCATTGGATTGAGCAAGAACAAGCACCGCGTTCTTACGGGTTTCCTCACAGGGCATTGCCGACTTAGAGGACACTTGGTGAAGCTGGGTTTGGAAAGTCACAGCTCATGCAGATTCTGTGGGGAGCTGGAGGAAACTCCACTACATCTCCTAACAGACTGTGAGACTGCCACTCAGAGAAGGTTCAGGAACCTGGGCAGCTACCAGGTGGGGGAGGAGGGGGACATACCCTCTTTAGAGCCCGTCAGAATACTGGGGTTCCTGATCTCAGACTGATGGAGGTGTTGTAGAACGGATGTTCAAATTGGACATCTGTTAGGGTGCTGTGGGCAAGCCTGCGGCACCCAGGGGGCATAGCACAATAGACCGGATAAAGGTCGCAGCGCGTTGGCCCCCCCGCTTCAAAAAAAAAAGAACACCATTGAATTATTCTAAAACGAATAATCGTAAGAAGCTGAAACACAGCTGTTAGTTAGTACCACCGCATCTGATACGAAAGTTCCGAGTAAATTCTATTAACCAAAAATGACACTATTGATTTTTTTTTTTTTTTTTTAAGTTTTCGCTATTTTCTCGAAAACGACCAAAGATTTTATTTAAACATCGTAAACCATCATCATAAACCGCATCATTCCGGAGCATTACCATTACATATAGGTTGTTTGTTTGATAGTTTTGGAGGAACAGTAGCGTTAAGGTGATAGTGTATGATTCTACGATCTATATAAGTAATATGAATTTACATTACAAGCATTAGTGGAATTCCAAATTTGAAAATGATCGGTTAACCGGAAATATAATTTTACAAAACAAGTTTTTCAAATTTTCTCGTAAACGAATTTGACGATTTCCTTTTTACTTGTGTATGTTCACTGTATTGCTTAAAACTCCTACCACTTTTATTTGCCAAACATTTTTTTGCCCCCCCAAAAAAAAACAAAAAAAAACAAACATTATTTTAAATAGTATTTTGCAGAATTTTGTGACATTCAATTTCAAATGTAATATATAGTTGGTTCAATATTATTAGCGCTCTTTTCTGGATTCCAATGTAATCACTTTTACTACCCACTTGTTCTTCCCAGGTACTTGTGTCTACCTACTCAATCGTATATTTATCTGGTATTTTATCCATCGTGGCATGTATATTTCTAATATTCCTGACCGGTTTCGGATTTTCATCCATCGTTAGAGGAAAGTTATAAAGTTCCTGTAGAGAGTTTATATTACCAACTTCATGTTTCTGTTGCACATTACACTTGTTGAATGTATGTGCGAGAGGTAAAAATTGAGTAAAAAATTGAGTAAAATTTGAAGTAAAATTTGAACAGCAGTAAGAGAAAATTGTATGAGTTTTTCACACCAGATTTTCACGTATTCTCATAAAACCACTGCATTTCCCAGTGAAAACTCAAGTTTTGAAAATTTGACATGCTCGTAAAACTTCCATTTAAAGTTAGCACTTAAAAAGCACAAAATTTCAAAACTTATTTAAAGTAAATTTATTTTACTACTATAGCCTTGAAATAATTGTGATGGTATCCATTATTGTGATCGAAATATACGAGTATATGTAGTGGAAGAACGAAATAGAAAAATAATAGTTTAGAGTTTAGAATATTTTATAGTATCCAAAATTGTATTTTGTTAATATTTTATAATTATCTTAGTGCTGTGAATGAATATACCTTCAAAAAGAGTATATTTTAGAGTCAGGTATATTAAATCTAGGTCATTGCTATTGGGAAAACAAAGGTACAAAAATCCCGTTCGGTAAATTCTTTTGTAAAAGAAAATTCCCCCGCTAGAGAGAGAATTCCAAATAAAAATAGTCTGCCTTCAGCTTTCAAAGAATACAAGTCTGTACTCTACCTTCAAACAAGGAGAGTCTGACTTCTGCTTTCAAACAAGTAAGTCAGCATTCTGCTTCCAAAGCCAGAACACTTTAGGAATCGCTCAGTGCCAATGATAGATATTTGCCTTTATTCTAGATATAATTGTGATATTGTAAAGTACTTAAATTTGCTTAGAGAATAATATATTTATTTATAAAACAGTGGTGATTTCTTGATTATTACTAATACTTCTGTCTCAAACATACTTACAAGCCCTTTTACAAAACCGCTCGTGCTACTACAAATACACATAACACATATACATTGAATGAAATAGAAAAATAATAGTTTAGAGTTTAGGATATTTTATAGTATCCAAAATTGTATTTTGTTAATATTTTATAATAGTGCTGTGAATTTACCTTCAAAAAGAGTGTATTTTAGAGTCAGGTATATTAAATCTAGGTCATTGCTATTGGGAAAACAACGGCACAAAAATCCCGTTCGGTAAATTCTTTTGTAAAAGAAAATTCCCCCGCTAGAGAGAGAATTCCAAAGAATATAGTCTGCCTTCAGCTTTCAAAGAATACAATTCTGTACTCTACCTTCAAACAAGGAGAGTGTGACTTCTGCTTTCAAACAGTTAATTTAAGAAAGTACATGCACACCTACAGTACCATCACTCAGAAGCCTACATTGATCGCCTAGTCTACCCTTGCCAGTTACATCTTCATCAGCAACACTCTCACTCGCCAAGCAGTGTTCGCCTGTCAGCCTACCACCACACCCACGCTCACCCACTCACGCAGCTTTTGCTCGAGTAGAAGACATTCAAACACCACAGCAACGCTCAATCATTCAAGCAGCGTTTGCATCAGAAGAAGATGACTGCAGCCTACAACACACGGCCACCTTGCAGAGGTTACACACACGCCTCTCGATAACTTCCAAGCCTCTACAACTCCAGATTATCTCCCAAATTTTTCGTCCGAAAAATTTCTCCAGGAGGGGGGATAATGTAGTGGAAGACGATAGAAAAATAATAGTTTAGAGTTTAGAATATTTTATAGTATCCAAAATTGTATTTTGTTAATATTTTATAATTATCTTAGTGCTGTGAATTTACCTTCAAAAAGAGTGTATTTTAGAGTCAGGTATATTAAATCTAGGTCATTGCTATTGGGAAAACAAAGGCACAAAAATCCCGTTCGGTAAATTCTTTTGTAAAAGAAAATTCCCCCGCTAGAGAGAGAATTTCAAAGAATATAGTCTGCACTCGGCCTTCAAACAACTAAGTCGGTATTCTGCTTCCAAAGCCAGAACAGAACACTTCAGGAATCGCTCTCCTAGTATTAGTGCCAGTTTCACAATATATTAAGTTTATAATATCAAATAACTTATTATTATTTTAACAGAATATATTTATTGTTAACAGTGGTGATTTCTTAATTATTCTTATTACTTCTATCTCAAACATAATTACAAGCCCTTTTACAAAACCGCTCAAGCCACTACTACAAATACACATCACACCATACATTACATATACCTTTTGAGTTATCGAATGGGACTATATGTTTATGTTTGACAAAATATCTCAAATTACCGCAAGCAAAATTCTGAAATTATTCCGTTTAGGCATTACCCATTGCCAGCGGAAAAGATTTCGTCTAAATCTCTTAAATGGAAAGGTGAAACTACATTGAATTATTATTATTATTATTATTTTTTTGGTAATTTGTACCAGAGCTATTGAAAATACGAATTTGGAGGAAAGGTATCCGTTACATTGGATTAGCAACACGGAAGTTCTGGGGTAAAAGTCCAACAGTGTTAGCGTTAGATATTCTCTTCCCAGGAGACTCGATAGTTCACTGTCCGGTGTTGGACAGTGTTGTCTGCAACGAGAGAATACTCCACGGAGGCCGGCAGTACACTGATCTCTTGAGATTTTGCCATAGTGCGTTGCACATTTTGGGAAACCCAAATAGTGTAGAAAGGAAATGATGATAGTAATTAATAATAACATAGAGGGAAGGGTGTTGTAGTTGGTTCCGCAGAACTGGAGAGCATCACACAGACATTTTCCGTGCAAGCCTACTTCTTTTTGTGGTCATCGACCACTTTCGGGCGTTCGTCCATCATCAGAATGTGTTTTTTGCCAAACAGTATAATAACATAGACTTGCTCAGAATGTATCAACTGTATTTCAACCGGAAATACCACATTACTGTGCCGTTTCTCAAAAATAATTCCAACTTGGTATATCAACTAGGACATCATATATTAAGAGCTACAAATTTTATTTGAAACATTTCACCAGAAAAAATTCATTCAAGGGGATTTTTGGGTGAGGGATTATTCCCTCTAAAGTACTACTTTAGTTTATTATACAGATCCTTCATCTAGATAATATTAATTAAAATTAAATATGTTCCCAAAATTTTCCGAGTTTGAAAAAAAAAAAACGATTGACCGGAAGTGAGTTTTTACTAAACAGTTTTTTTTTTTTTTGGCTAGTGTGGTTGGCTAGTTTGTCCATTAAAACGTAGATAGATTTCATTACATTTTATCATACTAACTATACATACTGAGAACCTTATCAATTTTGTTTGATACTTCCTTCCGAGAATTTCATTTAAGGAGGTTTAGACGTTATACTATTATAGTGGAAGAACGAAATGGAAAAATAATAGTTTTGGAAAATAGTTTAGTAAAATAATTTATGAAAATTAGCTAGTTCAAATAGTGTATTTTAGTGATGGGGATAGAGCCAGGTACTACAATCTAGGTCAATGCAAACCAAGAGACAAAGGGCAAGAAACAGTTAGGGTAAAACAATAAAACTCCCGCTAGATATACAAGCATTATTTGAAAGAATTTGAACTATGAAGAGAAGACATTCCTTCAACCCAGTTTAAAACAGACATTCAAGCAGAACACTTGTTTTTCGCTCTCTTAGAATCAGTGGCAGTTTAAATTAAAACATTATGAGTTTATTCCAACTAATTTCAATAAATTAATAAACATATTGCATAGTGTTATTGAATAGCATTTAAATATCTTTATATTTAATATAATCTACCAATGTTTTCTCAATTATTCTTATTACTTCTCTCTCTTAAAACTTACAAACACAAGCCCTTTACAAAACCGCTCACGCCACAAGCTACCACTACACTACATCACATCACACCAATTACATTTCATTATACTCAAATAAATGGTTTTTATTTAAGTTTAGATTCTTCCCATTCATATAACATTGAAGACAAACAACTAGTAAGTGTTATAAATATTGAAGAAAATCTGTCATTCAAAACTGGGTAAATCGCTGTAAGAGAAAGTCGTCTGGGTATTTAATATATTATTTTTTTTATATATAGGTGGCAGAACACCCCCACCCGCCAGAACAGCACCACAAATAATCACTTTATCTATGGGAAAAATGTTTCATATAAAGGTGATAGGTTGTTGTGGTTGGTTCCGCAGAGCTGGAAAGCATCAGAGGCATTTTTCCTTGATAGCCTGCTTCTTTTTGTGGTCATCGACCAGTTTCTGGCGTTCGTCCATTAGCAGGATGCATTTATCACGGAGTATGATAACACAGACTTGCACAGAGCAAATTCAGTTTTACTGAATAAAAGCTGTGGTCGATGACCACAAAAAAAGAAACAGGCTATCACGGAAAATGTCTCTGATAGAGGGATCCCTAGTTCGAGTCCAGGTATGCTGCCCTGTAATTTGTAGATCTTTGAGAGAAATTAGTAAAATATATCTAAATCATGATTTTATAATTAAGTAAAATAGATTTAATATTGATTGGTATTTAGAGCACTCTCAAGCCTGGGTTTTTTCGAAGGTTGGGTGAAAACAATAATCGAACAGTTATGAAAGCAGAATACGTTTACTTACAATAAAAGGAATTTCCCTTCCTTCCACTGTTCGATGGAGGGACGAAGTATATATTGTAATATGTGTAACTCTAGGAGAAATGATAAATATTATTATGATATTTATGTTAAATATAAATTAACAAAAATTACATTTTTGTGTAAGGTGAAATTTGGGGTTTTTGAAGGTTGGGTGAAAACAGTCGGGAACAGTTATGAAGGTAGAATACCTTCAGTTACAATAAAAGGAATTTCCCATCCTTTCACTCTTCAGTGGAGGTAGGGATTATATAAATCTAGGGCCAGAAATAGTGGGGGATCAAATTGGTAGTGATGAGAAATCTGTGTATAGGACAAAGCAGTGCAATCCGAAAATGTATAATAGTGACATGGTGCAAACCCAACCTTCAACAAATTTTTATATGTAAGTCTTATTATGAATTAATCCCTCTAATTTTGGTTTTATCTTAAGACAAGATTTGATACTAACTTATTAACTTATTTTGTTATTATTAAATATATACATGATAATAATGAGCTATGTATGATTTATTTCACATCCTCTCCTAGTTCAGGTGAACACAGACCTCACGAGATCCCTTTAGAGAAGAGTTAAAATAAAAATTATAATTATTTACGACTCCAAATTTCTTTTTTATACCCCCAATTATATATAATATTACAATATATATTAAATCAAATTTGTAGCGGGACGATCTGTATATGAGAAAAAGCAGTGCTCTCCGAAATTATGTTATAGTGCGAAACCCAACCTTCAACCAATGTAAATTTATATGTGACATAATTTACATTAATCAAGTTTTACTTTTAATATCAAACACATTATACAGATATCCATCTATTATTTTTGATCTTAAATTATATTAATAATCTTAAATTATCTTATCTTATCTTAAATTATATTGATATATACTTATTTTTTGTATGAGTATTTGCTTATTATACCTTCTCACCTAAATTCAGTGTGAACGCAGACACTACGAGGCCCCTTTGGAAAGGAAATCACTTTCTATTAAGAATTAGTGATTCAAATAATCTTAGTTAATAATTTATCAATTATTACAGTTATTTTTTGTATATACCCCCCCAATACATAACATTACAGCCCTTAGATTTTCATTTCCGAGGAGCCTCTACTGCTCCGGAAATGACCAGAATTGTCTGTAGTGAGAGAACACTGTCCGGTGGCAGGCAGTACAATGAGAAGGCTCTGGGCGCAAATGACACACAAATGTTGACGCGCCTTAAAATACAAAAATGGATTTTCTAATTTTTTTCAATTTTCTTGAAATTAGATCCAACGATTTTCTTTAAATTTTTTTTTATAAGAATAACATATAAAAAGGAGCTACAACTAACAGAAAGAGAGTGAGAGGGACTAACAAACATATATTCGGAAAAATATTTGTTTTAAAGAGGGTTTTTTTTGGGGGGAGGGGGGAAGTGTGTGATTACAGGCTCTCCAAATAACATGCCATTTTCATACAACACTTATACGATACTATATTTTATAAAAATTAAAAGAATTGCCAAAATTCTTGGGTCAGAAGAAAACTGAATCATCGAATGTGAGACTTTACCGAATGTGAGCCATTTTCTCAATAAAGATACTTATAAATAGTATACTAAACCTATTATAGAATAATCATTTTTGTTTAATATATTTTTCTAAGTAAGTAAATCTAGTAAAAGTTACCAACTTTGAAAGAGATTTGTCAGCTATAACTAATGTAGATTGCTTCAATAGAAAGTCGTATGGAGTGTTGTATATATAAGATTTTGTCTTTTTTTTTAATTTCAAATTGCAAATAAATTAGCACAATCTAAACTAAATGCAATAAAGGGATAAAAATATATTAATTTTATTGGATTACAGTTGAGAGATAAAAAGTAATTTCAGAAAACTATAATATTAATAAAAATGAACAAAGAAATAAACATTACTAAGTAGCAATGTAAAAAAGAACGGATGTTCTGTTTGCTTCATTGAAGTTAAAAAGAAAAAATGTTTCAAGAGATATCTTCGGTTGTAAGGAAAGGTTTGGCCCTTTTTTTTATTATTATGATTATAATTTCCTTTCAAAAATGCAGAATAAGTGTTGCATATTGTACAAGCAGAAAAAAAAAAAAACTAAAAAAGGAAACATAACTTGGATTAAGAAAAAAAAAATACTCGTAACTAATTGTAAAAATAAAAGTACAGTTCAACAACTGAAGAGCGGGCTCCACAGAGTTAAGATGAAAATAGTAAAAGGAGTGTCGTCGTATTGTGAAGAGATAAGAGAAAACTGATTCAACTCTGTTAAGCGAATAAAAAGATGGCGGGGTGTGAGTGGAAAAATTTTTGTGAAAATGTCACGGGCCGTTTGGAATAGGAAGGCGCGGGGCGGAGGCAGAAAGAGTGAGAGAGAGGAGAGCGCGCGTAAGGAGGCGGTAGATTGGCAGAGTTCGGGGGGAGTAAGGGATGAAGAAAAATGTACCATTAATGTGCGACAGGAGGAGGAATGAGTTTGGAGTCTGGGTGTAACGGCGCCAAGTCATCCTGGCGCCCTCGGCTGGCCTCTCTCTCCTGTGCACTATCTAGCTTCTCTAGTTGCTTTTGCCACCCCCATACACATACACACACACACACACACACACAGATATAAACGCACACCGTCTCCACATTTCAAGCCTCTGTCCACTGATACACACTCATACTTATACACACACACACATACACACCACTAATTGGCTGAAGTTAAAGCGCGCGCGGCCCATAGTTGGCGGCAAAATCTACCATATACCTCCACTGTAAACCACCCCTCTTTATTAGCGGCCACCGCCGCCACTAGCTACCACCTATGTTACTGGATCCTATCACTGTATACATTATAATTCTACCATGGTGCCTGTTCGGTATTTATACCCAGGTTAGGCTAGCAGAAACATTTCACCCATTCAATTTAATTTAAATAAAAAATATTAAAAAAAAAAAAAAAAATTATTTAAAAATGGAAAAATAACTGTCGACAAAAAAAAAAATACAATTCTGTATTATGGCAGTCAATTAATTTATAAATCCTCACTACTTGGCTAACGCTCTCGAATCGAAACAGATATATACAGGCATTTTCCTATATGTTTCACAAGCCTTCAATAAATGGCACCCAGGATTGCTCGTCAAACTAAAGAGAATTTTACCTTTCACTTATTACCTTTTGCTAAAATCTTATCTTGAGGACAGATTCTTCAGTGTTAGGGTAAATACAGTTATCTCCGACATTCATCCCATTGAGGCTGGAGTCCCGCAGGGGAGTGTTCTGGGGCCACTACTATACAATATTTACACATACGACATACCTGAACATCCGAATATTGTTACTGCGACCTATGCGGATGAGGACAAACGTCTAACTTGGCCAACACATGTAAAGACTAAAAGACTTGAACTTAATTTACGTTTCAAACAGTTATACAGATAACTAAAGACAAGATCCACATTAAACATAAACAACAAACTCCTAATTTACAAGACTCTACTGAAACCATTTTGGACATACGGACTTCAGGTTTAGGGAGCGGCTAAACAGACACATTTGAAAAAAATTCAGACATTCCAATCTCGCACACAGCGGACTACACTTTCATCTCCTTTAATGTTACAAACGAAACAATACATAAAGACACAAACACCGAAACAGTACAACAAGCAGCACATCGACTGTACACTAAGTATCATGTCAAACTGAATGGTCATACAAATCTTCTCATCAACAATTTACAAACAAATCTAGTTCCAGAAAGAAGACTAAAACGGAGATGGCCACAAGACTTGTTACATCCACCGTAGACAAACTTCATAATGACTGACAGACCTCACTGAACGACATTATGAACTAGCATAATTCCATTCACACCCATACATTCATTTCACTTCACATTTCATTTATTCACTTCATAAACAAATCACTCCAACAGGGCCATCATTGGATGGGTTACCTTGCACACATTCTACACGTCAGTACATTATCTTACAGACAACAGCATTACAGGCCAAACACATTTTGTGTTGGTACTGTATTACAATTAAATAAAAAAAAACTTGGTTATTGTATAGGCTATTTTGGATTATTATTAAGATTGTTTACTGAACAAAAAAACCTGGTAGCCTTCAATTATTTATTCAACAATGTATCCTTACGTTTCGAGAAAAAGAATGTGATTTTCAAAAGAAACTAATGAATACAATATTCTAAAATAACTATAAATCATATTATAGATTTCGAGGCTTGAGGGTTGGACTTGGAAGTTTAATACCTACTACCATATTGTTCATATGGATTAACCGTTTTTTTTTTCAGTATGTTTAGAATTGTGATACTAACCTCACATGGTCTCCCCCCTGCATCATAAAATATCACAAATTTTAACTTAACAATATACAATATATTTCTCCGAAACAGCAAACACACAGGCCCAAATATAAAGATGTGGTGGAATAATAGAAGATTAAAATATATAAAAGGATATATATAGACAGAATTAAGGGGTGGTGTAATAAACCAAGTGACATGCAGATTAGTAAGTGGAGCTACCAGCTGTGATGAGCCCCACATTGGAAGTCAGGGAAATTTAATTCAACCCGGAAGCGACATCAAGAATAGAGTGAGAAGAAGCGATAGGGGGATAGGGGACTCTCCTGTCAAGCTGTAATTTAATAAACCAGGTCAAACGGCCCAGAAAGAAGTACAGCATAGATAATTTTCAAGAACTACTGCGGAAAGGATGTGTGGAGGGGGACTTGAGCTAAATCTATGATAAAAACAATTACAACTGTTGATCAGACTTCTCGATGAATAAAACTATCTTATGATGATTGTCAATACATGATATTCCTTGCCATATGAGAACCAGTGCTGAAGAACAAGTCTTCGGTGCATTGTACACTTAACTCGGAATAAGTGAAAAAAGGAAATTAGTGAAAGAGCTTTCCGTAAATTGCACGGAATCAAGTTAATGGGTTCATGGCTGTTATAGGATTATACAGCATCTAAGAGCTTCCCAGTAAATAAAAACTCAACTATATATCTTATGTTTGAATAAATTAACTTTCTTCAAATTTGGAATTCTATCAATGCTAATAATGTATATTAATATTATGTATTAATGTTGCCCACAATGCCGCATATTCAACAGAATATTATGAATTCCATAGAGAAATTTTTGTGGATGTTTAACATCAATTTTATTTTGTTCCACTAGTGTATAAACGGCCAAATAAAAAATGGCAGACTTACACTGCATTTCTGCCTAATTCTGTTTTGCTTTCTTTTTCAACAATCTAATGAAAATTATGAATTTTTTCTGTAAGGCTCACATTAATTTTATAAAACAGTAAATATTATGTTAGACATGACTTGATTTTTTGCATTTTGTTAAGAAAAAAAAAATTTTTTTTTGCACAATTTGATTATTTATAAAGTACTCTACGAAAGGAAAATTAATAAAAAAAAATTCTAAACTAGATTTTCCATAGAAATAATTAGCTTTAAATAATTAGCCAATCCCAGTATAGAAGTGAAAGTGTCGTATGTTAAGCCAATCAGAAATTAGAATTATCATGTTGACCACAGCCACATTTGACAACTTCACTTCTACTTTGTGATTGGCTAATTATTTATTTATAGCTAATTATTTCTATAAAAAATCTAGTTAAGAATTTTTTTTACTAATTTCCTCTTTGTAGGTATTTTATAAATTAGCAAATTGTGCCAATAACATTTATTTTTAAATGCAAAAAATCAAGTGATTTTTAACATATTATTTCTGTTTTATATAATTAATGTGAGCTATAAAGAAAAAAACACATAATTTTCATTCAATTGTTGAAAAAGAAGACAAATGAGGTGGATATACAAGATCCAATTAAGTCCGCTAATTGGTATTTGACCGTTTATACTAGAGGGACAAAATAGAATTCATGTTAAATAAAAACCCCATGGCGCAACAGCCCATGAAGGGCCAAGGTTTGCCAGACGGCGATTTGAATAGGGTGGCGTGTGGTAAGCACGCCGCAGTTCCTACGCCGTTTAGTTCCGGCCTTCGCTACCTAGGGCGCTACTAACTGTAGCTTCCCACTTTTTATCACGATGCTGGGTCAACACCGACTTTGCCCTCACGGGAATCGAACCCTGAATTCTCGCACGAAAAGCGAGTGCGCTAGCCACTAGACCAACGCGTGAGGAATTCGTGTTAAATACCTACAAAAATTTCTTTAAGGTATTCATAATTTTCAGTTAAAACACTTTTCTTAGACCTTGGGTTTGTAGCTATTCATTATATCAATTGTCCTTAATTTTATGTAGGTGGCGCAGTCCACAAAGTATTGAAAGAGTACTTTAAAAATGGAAATCAATGCAAGATCTATAGTTATTCAATAAAAATCTAGTTCATCTTAATCAAAACACTCACACGACTTTCTCTCACTGCGAAATGGCAAATTTTCTTCACACTTACAATTCTTATTAGTGTTTACAATGGTCGACATTTTTATGGAGAAAAGCTAAAAACGACTTTCAGTAAAAACGCACTTCCGGTAATCCGATTTTTTTTCCAACTCGGGATTTCGACAACATATTTAATACTAATTAATATTATTTAGATGATAGAATTGTATAGTAAACTGAAATAGCATTTCTGAAAAAACCATAACTTCACCCCAACCCCAAAAGTGTCCTTAAATGAATTTGCCCGGAGAAATATTTCAAATAAAAGTTGTAGCTCATTATTTATCTAGTTAATATGCCAAGTTTAAAGAATATCGTTGAAGCTGTTTCTGTGAAAATCACAAAATACTGAAAAAAAAAAAAAACATACATTAAAGTGGCACTTTCGGTTAATGGATTTTGCCCGAAATCTTCGTAACTGATGCCGGTGATTGTATCTAAACGAAATACCAAGTTTAAGTTTCCTATAACTTTTCATTTTTTGAGATGAGATTCTTCCGTTTGTCCTCAAATGAAAATTAACTCTAAAATATAAAAAAATTATAGAACATAAAAATTTCTTAAAACAATAGCCACATAATAAGGCTGAAATGTTAAAACATTTTTAACCTAAATTAGGCAGAAGAACATTTGTTACAAACTAAAACTATATAGTAGTGTAATTTAAAATGGTAATAGTGAATAGAAAATAAAACTAATAATAATTCAGTATTGGACAGGTTAAACACGTACACCTACTAATTGTTTAAAATGATCTCCAGCACTGTTGGCTCATAAGTCATTAACATCATATTAAGTCATGTGTTTAATACTATTCACTACTAAATATGTAAATTTCTATTCAATCAAAAAGAAGGAAAAGTCATAAAGTTTTATGTATTAATGACACTTTAATGTTTTATGTATATTACCTATATTTTCATCATACAGTTTCTTTGGAACATTTTTTTTTTTTTTTTTTTTTTAAAGAACCTTAAAGACAAAGTGATTTAAACAAGACATTGAAAATACCAATTTTAAGACCTTTCGAATTGGGGAGAAGCATGGCGTGAAATAAATAAATTAGTAAAAAAAAACATTTGTAAATTGTAGCTTCTCACTAAACACGTAAAAATCAATTTTTCTATTAAAAATATTTCTAATAAATGTGAAACATTCACACAATATTTGGTGTGAAACACTCACACTACTTTCACTTACTGCAATTTAGTAAAATCACAAATATTTCATTATATACTTTTTTAACATTGTCTTTTTTTTTTTTTTTTTAAAAAACTGAAAAACCTGTTAATGTAAATTTGTATTTCTGGACAACAAATTTACTTTAAATTCGAAATTTTGTCATCAAATTTCATTCTAGGGAAGGGATTAGCTCAGTGCTTAGCGCACTCGATTCCCAAGCGGAGGACCAGGGTTAGAGTCCCGCTGTGGTGCCCTTAGAATTTTTTTCTACCTAGGAGCCCTTACAGCTCACAGTCCAGAGATGGAGACAGTGATCTCTATTCAGAACTTTCTCCTTCCATCTGGCCATGCCTAATGCTTTCAGGTCTTCTTCCACGTCTTGCAGCCAACGTCTTCAAGGACGACCAACTCTTTTTTTTTTTTGCTTTTATGACTATTCCATGCAGCAGTCTGCTTTGGCATCCTTGTTACGTGGCCAAACCATTCAAATAATTCGGCGGGCTTTTATAAACTGGACCACATTGCCATATTAATACAACGAATAGTTTGTTTGTGCACATTCTCCATGAATCGGAATCATTATCAAAAACTGGACCATAAATATACTTCTTAATATTTTTACGCTCAAATATTTTCAGACTGTCAAGTTATTGCGGCTGCGCGAGTCCATGTTTCAGAACCACCATATGTTAAGACGGGTCTAATTAGAGTCTTGTAAGGCCTTGCTTTCGTGACTGTCCTTAAATTTGAGGTCTTAAAAAAAAACAACAAAAAAAATGCGATGCTGTTAATATGTGTAGGTTAATATTATTATGTATAGGTGCTAAATCACACATTGTAACGAAGTGGTACTGTTATAGTAAAATATGTGTATGTAGTTTACGAAATTTAATGAAAAATAATTAGAGCTATTTTTTTTTTAGAATATCTCTAAAAATTAGAATACTTTTGAATAAAGTCGCATTTCCGGTTGTTAGATTTTGATCGAAATCTTATTGTCAGATGAATAAACAGAATATTAAGTTTGAGCTTCGTACGATTATTTATTTTGGAGAGATACTTTCCGGTGATATATATATATAACGTTGGAGCAATTATGAGGATCTCACAAAAAAACTGAAAACCGTTTATTAATTAACAAGTTTAATGACTTTTCGTTTTTTTTTTGAAATTTCCCGTTTGAGATTTATTAAGTACGTCGTAATAATATTGACCATAACGGTCAAGGACCCGTACATTATTAAATACCTTGACCATAACCGTTATAGCAATATTATTACATATACTTTGTAATAAAAATTTAATAATTTACCTAATAATTTTTTAAATTGTTACATTATAAACTACAATTTCTAAATAACATAGAAATAAATTATTTTTATCAATTTATATTTTGAGATAGTTTACCGGGAAAGGAGTTTTTTTTGTTTTTTGTTCACGATATTAATCACAAATCGCAAAATAGATTTGAAAGTTTGAAGAAGGTTTGGCAGTTTTTTTTCGTATTTGATTTATGCTGTTTAAGACGAACTGCATGAATTAACTTCTCAAAAAAAAAATAAATTTATTACTTTCTCTTATTGCTGTCAGAGAAAGTAAAACGATATATCAAATTTTTGAAAGTCAAAGGTTTTTTAGTCTTTTGAGTGTGTGTGTGTATGTGCATGAACAAAATATCTCACAAATGAAAAATCGAGTAAGCACAGACTATATCTACGTCTAAACACGAAGGTATGTCAGTCAGTCCAAATCTATCAACCGGAAGTGCCACTTCAATGAAGGTTTTTTTGTTATAGTTTTCTGCGGTTTTTTCGCAAACAGCTCCAAGTATTTACTTTAAAACTTTGTATATTTTATCCAGACACATAAATGCCTATCACTTTTATTTGAAGCATTTTTCCAGGAAAATTTAATTTTTGGGTTTTCTGGTTGAGCAGCAGCGATAAGAAACCTGTAATGTACTACTTCAGCACCTATATAATTTGAAGATACATTAGTAGAATTCCAAATTTGAAGAGAAATTGGTTAACCAATTTCGTCTGAATTTTTTTTTTTAATTTTCTCGAAAACGCTTTAAAATTTTCTTTGGAATTCCAAAAATCTGATGATCGCTTCCCCTTTTCAGCAGCTTGATTTGTAAAATACCTCCTTTTAACTTATCCCTTGGTTTATTTGGAATGGATTGACTATTATTTAAATCTTCACTTTGTAAGATCATTTTCTTAGAGAAAGAGGTGGTTTCGTGAGATATATGGGGTAGAAAAAGAAAAACTACACAGATATGAGTTAAGAGAACAAATTACTACTGACGAGAATCTTTTCTTAAGGTTAGAAAAATATTGTTGTAAGTTGAAGTCATGATTTCTTTGTCTTCTTTAAAATTGATAGAATTCGGATGAAGGTGAATTTGTAAGGATTCGGATAGAAGACGTTTTGAATGGTTGAGGTAAGTGGTTAAAATGGAAGGGTTATTAAAATCGATGGTATGATTGAAAGTCACAACATGTTTGGAGAGAGAGCAGTGCTGTCAATTTTTTTGTTAATAATGTCTAGTTCGTGTTGTCTCGAGTCTTTTTTTTGTAAAAACTGTTTGGATTCCTATGTAGGAAGTGTTGCAGATTTTAGGTCAAGAAGATTTCAGTCTCATAAGCAAACCACTTCAAGGTGATATTCAAATTGTCAGACCTTAAAATTACAATGAAATGTTTGTACGGCAATGGCTAGAGGAGTTTTTAAAGAAAAAAAATTTCTTTCTTGCTCTACGTTTCAAGTACCATTGGTGCCCTTCTTCAGGAGTTCTGTAAAAATTTATTGGAGAAAATGCATTATTGTACAATATAGTAGTTATGAAAAAGTTCATAGATTTAAAACAAAAACAAAAAATTTAAATTAAAGAAATATTACCAGAAGAAATTATAAAACAGAAGTGACAGTAAATTAAATAAAATGATATTGACAATAAGATAAAATAAGACAGACCTTTAGGGTAGGAGAGGAGTGAACGTTGAGAACGTTGAGACTGAAGTGAAGAGAGAGTATTTTTTAAAATTTCAAAAACTGTTAAAGGGTGGGAGGGATACAAAAAATGTTTGTAGCGAGGTGCGGCAATTTCAAATTTGGAAGAACAAATTACTGACGAGTATCTTTTCTTAAAGTTATGATTTCTTTGTCTTTTTTAAAATTGATAGAATTCGGATGAAGGTGAATTGCACCTCCCTCAGCAATCTACCGAGCTGGCTACAAATATCTTTAATCTCCAACTCCACCAAGCATTCCCTTCAGAATGTTGCCTTCATCAGAAAAGGGGCGCTGACCTAGGAGTGGTATACCGTTTCGCTGACTCCCACGTTACAATTCTGACACCAAAGGCTAGAAGTCCTGCCTATTTTGTACAAATATTGGCTACTCAAGTGTATCCACTCAATACACCTCTCATGACTATCAATCGTATTCGACACAGGGAGAGAAGGTACTTTAGGGCATCCTGTTTTATATCTTTTATTAATCCCTTAGCCTGGCGACAAGCTTCCGTTGTCTCTCCAGTGCTTTTCCAGTTCCCTATTCCTACATTGTTTGACTTAGCCGTTGCAGAATTGCTTGGTGACGGCTATTGCTGGTAATGAGGAACCCTCAGTTAAGTGAAGACGTAGACAATCACTAACATATACCCTTACTATTTCAACATGCCTCCTCTTCCCTAGAAAGCAAATCTGTTGAAGGAAATCGAAGTTAAGACAAGCAGTTAGAGGTCGCTCAATAGCTTAATAGTAAACAACCTTTCTACACTAAACTTATGCCTATAGTATTATAATTATAATAATTGATATTATTAACTATAATTATTATAATTGATATTCAATTGGCTTTCGTAAATGTTGCTATAATTGTGTTGTAATTAATAATAATTCTCAAGAGAAAATTAATAAGTTGATTTATAATCAAAAGTGCCTGCTTCCTGAATTGTTATTTAACTCTTAAAGGGTCTTACATCTTCTGATTAGAAATCTTAGACAACAAAGCAACCCCTTTCAGTAAACCATACTTGGCTGAATGCGGGTATAAGTTTAAACAAAGAGAAGAATTTATGAGATATGTTCAGTATGAGTTGACAGCCAAAGTTTCAAAGTGGAGTTTAGAGTACCTCTAGTTTTGACCGGACGATGATCTATACTGCTGAAAAAACACTTTTAGAGGACCTATATGCGACCCCACATCCTTCCCAAGAGGTGATCTAATAATCGAGTGAAATGAGCTTTTCTCTCACGCAGAATACGAACTAACCTAGGAGTCTTCTGATTACTACTTTGTACGACCACGTGAAACAAATAGAAACAGAATTTTTGGCAAACTGAACTTTAACTTTAACTTAAAAGTTACACTCACGAAGTAAATTTAATAATCAGAATAACGTTTTCTCACTAATTTATTATTTTCTTTTTTATAAGTATCACTTATTGTTTTTCCCCAGTACTTGGAATGGGTTCGGTATAATATTAAACAACGATTTAAAGCAAAGTATTATCTCTTTAAAAGATTCCAAAAATTATTATAAATTAATAAAATACGATTAGGCAATAAGTAAATTAAATTTAATACAAGAAGATTGAAGTCCTTGTAAAGTGAGGCCACATTACAATAATCGTTAAATGTTAGTAACTACTTTTAAGTTTTAACATGTTGATTGATCGTTATTATAACTCAAGGTGAAAAGTGTCAATTACAACTTTAAGAGTTTAATTATACATGTAAAAGTATATTGTTATGTTTCATATTAATCAGCCTTATTTATCAAATAATATAATAACGTATTAATCTGAATATATAATTGGAATAAAGCTTATCAAGATTGTAGTGTAATACAAGTAAATAAACACTTAACTAATTTATGGGCCTTTACTAATTGGGAAATTATTAAATAATCATTTTAATCGCATTCATAAATTTGCAGTTTCAAGTCTGCTTCGTTTCTCTTCTCACATTCAGACACTCGCCTATCTTCCGGCCAAGGGCCTTGGTTCAGTTCGCGCCCGTGTCAGGACAGTTGTTGACTTGAGTTCTAGACTAACACGCAACACTGACAAGTATTCCAACCGTTCCAACCTCCTTGGGGAGCCGCCTAACTTCCTCATCCTTTTTGCTGATCGTTAATCAATGTTCAGTTTCACCAATTTAACCAATGTTGATATCGTTGCAAACAATTCGGTCTTATTTTGTTTAGGAAAACTCGTTATTCTCTCTTCTTCTTTTTTCTCTCTCTTCTTTTTTTTTTCTCTCTCATTTACATTTTTACTTTCTCTTACTCCCAGTAAGAAGGAAGTATTGTAATCGTGTCAAATTTTTGAAACAGAGTTTTCACCGGAAATATCCGTTTTGAGGTCCACTGAGTCCAAAAAAGTGGTTTTTAGCAAATGGTGTGTATGTATGTGAAGAACAGCATAGCTCAAAAACGAAAAACCGTAGAAAGTTGAAACCTGATATTCCGTTTAGATAATACCACGGCATCTGTCAGTGGGTCATCTGTCAAAATTCCTCAACCGGAAGTACCACTTTACTAGCTGGTTTGTTTACTTTTTTGCGTTTTTCTCAAAAAAAGCTCCGACGATTTTCTTGAAATTGGTTACATCAACTACACATACAAAGAGCTACAATTTTTTATTTAAAACATTTCTTCGGTAAAATTCATTTAAGGGCACTTTTGGGGGAGGGATGGGGGTCAGCTTTTTCTCTAAATGTTAATTACAATAATTAAATATGTTGTTGGAATTCCGAGTTTGAAAAAATCGGAAGACCCGAAGTGCGTTTACTTTACCACTTTATTAAATAATTTTTTCACTTTTTTGCGATTTTTTCAAAAATAGCTCCAACGATTTTCTTGAAACTTCCCATATAAACTACCATACAAAGATTTACAACATTTATTTAAAACATTTTTCTGAGCAAATTCATTTAAGGGCACTTTTAGGGGAGGGGTGGTATGTTTTTCTCTAAAGTGCTATCATAGTTGTTTATACAATTGTATCATCCAAACAAAATTAATTAGAAATAAATAGATGGCCAAAATTCCGAGTTTTCAGGAAAATTAGTAAACCGCAAGTGCACTTTTACTGAACAGTTTTTTATTATTAAATTTGGTATACTAACTATAAAATTTATTAATTATAGTTTTGAGAACTGGAATAAGAGAAAGTTGTGTGAGTGTTTCACACCAGATTTTTTTTTTATTAGACAAGATATTCTTGTGTTTCGCAAAAAACCCAATTTTGCTTTTTCTTTTTAGGATTGTTCCACGTTTATTGGGCCTCGTCTATCTACAAATCCCCTCTGAGCTTCTTTCATTGTATTCTATCCAACGCTTGCTTTTCGCTCAATCCATATCCAAACTAACTCTCTTGTATTTCGTCCATCCATTTTTTCCTGAGTCTTCTTCTTTTCCTTCTTCCTTCTACTTCCTATTCCAAAATTTCCCTTGGTAGCCTTCTATGTGCCATCCTTTCCACACTCCCAAAAACTAAATTTTAACATATTAAATCCCGGTCGCAGTCTTCCTCAGACAATAGTAAGAAAAAGTAAAAATCGTTATAATTATATTGACTACAATATCGGTCACCACATCGCAATACCATTATAACAATTTCCAGAGAAATAAAATCTCATTAAAGTAACGATACCCTTTCTTGAAAATATTCTTAACGACATATAAAAATATTCACATATAAATATGTAGTGGCCATGTTACCTTTAGATATTATTATTATAAAAATATACTAGAAAGTACATCATTAAAAAAAAGGTCATCTTTTTATCGATAAATAGAACCTATAATAAATAAGACCTAATAGCACACCTAGCCAGTGACCAAGAATAGGAAGTTAAGAAGTTTACTTATAATTATAAAAACGCAACCAACATTGTACAGAAATAAAGATGGAATAACTGGACGAAAGTGCCTTACAGACGTTTGATTGGATTAAAACAATGTCACAAGGTTGGAAAGGAATAGCTCTATAACCGATACATCAAGGAAAAAATTAATGCGTCTCCAACGATATTTAAGTAACGGCGCAGTTTTCGAGAGTAGTTGTGATGGAAACGCGCAAAGAACATGCAGAAATATTAAGAAGAAAGGCGCTGCAAAATACCGGAAACTAGTGGCAGAATAAAAAATAAAAGACTTTGGGCTGTAAAAAAAAAAATATATATATAGTTCCTGCAGTTATTTCTGCACTATGAGTAGTGCGAAAGAAGCTGAGTCAGATTTTGGGGCAGCTGCAGCTGCAGGATAGCATCATTCCTGTGTTACAGAAATGTCGTATTGCTGTCCATATGCTACTTGATGCGTTATTTTCTGGAAAACGATATAATAAAAAATAAATATATAAGAATTACCTTAAACAAAACAAATGTGCATTTTGCCATATGCGTAACACATTTTGGAAACTCAAATGGTGAAGAAAGAAGATGATGATAATAAATAATAACAATAAAGGGAAGGGATTAGCTCAGTGGTTAGCGCACTGGACTCTCACGCGGAGATCCTGGATTCAAGTCCAGGTGTGCTGCCCTTATTATTATTATTATTATTATTATTCAAGGAAGGGGACGGCAAAACTCTACGCTATCTAAAGCCTCACTGGGCCCATATAACTAATCCTAAAGAATAACAACTACTGGGTCTAGAACCAAATTCCAGGCCCAGATTTTACCCATCTAAGTTTCACCACAGACCGAACAAATCGGACCAAAACCTTAAAAGGGCATAGCTTAAGATCCTCTACCGATATCCCATTCCGGCCGAAGGTCCTAAACTAAATCTCCTCACAGCCCAAACAATTCGTCATCAGATGCATGGGTGTGTTTCCTCCACCGTCTCACAAACTCTACAAAAGAGGTTAGGCATGAGTCCCATTGTATAGAGATGTCTCCTTAAGCCACAATGCCCAGTGAGGAAGCCAATCAGATGCCTGAGAGAGGTCCAACCGGACCCCCATTGAGCAGCTGATTTTCTCTTTCGAGGAGCCCCTACAGCTAACTGCCCGGTGATGGACAGTGTTGTCTGTAACGAGAGAACACTATACGGAGGCCGGCAGTGCTCCGGGCGCCTATGGTCATATATGTTGATGCGCCTCTAGGAGTGTCAAAAAAAAAAAAAAATGGTTGACCGGAAATGCGTTTTTATGATATTTCAATTTTCTACATTTTATCCATACAAACATGGACGAATTTCATGAAATTTGTTACACTGACTATGAATACAAACACCTATCACTTTTATCAGGAACTTTTTTTTTTCGAGAATGTTCATTTATAGAAGTTTTGGTGGGGTAGTGGGAGCGTCCTCAAAAAAGTTTAGATACAAAACTTCGAAAAAAATCAACATTTCCCAGAGAAATGTTAAAAAATAAAAGTGTTCGAATTATAAAGTATAATAGCTTAGGAGACTTTAAATGAAACCGTTGGAACGTTTTCTTGAAAAACTTAATTCCGGTTCATGTACTTTGACCGAAACTTTCTTTGTCCGAATCCGTCTGGTAGATTGTAGATTAAGTTTCCAGAGCTTCTTCCAGCCGTTTCTCGGTTTTTGAAAGATTTCGTTAAAAACATTTTTTCGTACACAGCTGATCTCGGTAATATGTAATTCCGGAGAAAATGTAATTATTAGAAAACTGACAAGCTCACAATACTACCTCCTACAACAGCACATAGAAGTGTGTCCATGGTTTAAAATAGAAAGGTTACAGAAAACTAAATTTTTTTTTTGTTTGAAAAAATTATTTTCTAGCAACATTATTTACAGGCTAATTTTTTTTTGACAAAACATCCAGACAGTTATAAAAATAATGTAGGCACACACATACGAGTATATATTTAAGGACAAATCTAAATAGTGAAACCACCTACGCTATTAAACTATAATATATTTGACAGATTTATGTAAAAAAAATAAAAATAAAAAATACTCTAACAAAAAAATAAGAATTAAGTTTGTTATCAATCTATACAAAACCAGTCTATTGGCTAACTGTATATATTTAAATAAGGGCATTCAATTCCTGTTTTGAAAAATATATGTATTTATATCAGCCTCCGCTTATTCTGCCTGGGTTATTAGCGCTCTTACTTATTGCGAATAATCACAGGGTTTTTTATTCGCATCGAGTTTCCAACGATGAAGACTCAGCATAATGTGTAAGAATGGGGAAGCTACACTAGAATGCCAGAATTATTTGGCTAAAGGAATTGCCCCGTTTACTGATTAAAAACGCCTACCCTTCCAATTAAATTGGCGTCTGGTTAGCCTTAGCCCTTTTCGTTGGTTGTTTTGCGTCGAGGATTTTAGATTTTTTAGTATATTTTCTTTATATCAAGTATTTATTTATTTAATAATTTATACATTTTGTCTTATTATGTTATCTACGTGTGATGGATGCCAGAAATATAAAAATATATTTAATTTGAAATAATCAAAAATATCAAGAAAAATGTAACATTCCCTTGCAAAAGGACTATTCAGGTAGAAGACCACTATTGTCTTTTAGTGTTCATGAACTTGATAGCATTATCTACCCCTTCTTCTCACAAGGGAAGATTTGAACGAACAATTAGAAGACATTCCTTCAAGATAGTCTCTGAGCTAGATATTCACCAGAACACATCAGGACTGTGCCAGTTATAAGTTAAAACATAAGAATAAGCATATTGCTGCGTTATATTGAATAGCATTAAAATATCTTTAAAGAATATATTTAGTTTAATCTACCAGTTTAATTATTCTTATTCCTTCTCTCTCTTAAAACTTACAAACACAAGCCCTTTTACTAAACCGCTCGTGCTACACCAACTACTACTACAAACACACAACAACAGCACACCAATCACATTTTATAAGCCTAGTAGGATCAGTCTGTGTATGTGTAGGAACCACAAACTTGGTAATGCCGTTTAAGAACTACCACCGGATGTGGTATTCATCAACCAGGAAGTGCGACTTTACTAAATCCTTTTTTATTTTGTTTTTCTCGAAATTTTCTCGAAAATAGCTCCGGCAATTTTCTTTAAAGTTCGTTATAGGATCTGCATAGAATAAATACCCAAAACTTTTATTTACAATATTATCATCTTCGTGGGAAAAATTGATTTTCTAGTAGTCCTGAGGAAACAATTGCTTTATGCTTTCCTGTAAAGTATCATTTCAGTACAATCTATGGTTTTTTTACCACCTCCATTGCTAGAGTACCAAATTTGATGAAAATAGGTTAATCGGAAATGCGAATTTAAGAATAAGTTGTTGTGGTTGGTTTCGCAGAGCTGGAAAGCATCAGAGACCTTTTTTCCGTGATAGCCTGCTTCTTTTTGTGGTGGTCATCGATCGGTTTCTAAGGTGTTCGCCCATCTTCAGGATGCGTTTGTCAAACAGTGTGATAACACAGACTTGCACAGAGGAAATTCAGTTTACACAGTGAAGTTGGGCGAACGCCCAAAACCCGGTCGATGACCACAAAAAGAAGCCAGACTATCACGGAAAATGTCTCTTAAGAATAAGTATTTGAGTTTGGGGGGGGGGAGGGTATTTTCTCGGAAAGGCTACAACGATTTTCTTTAAACGAATACTATTTGCATAGATAAAAATGTATCTGTTTTATCTGTGAAAATATGTCCAAAAGAATTGATTTTCGGGAAATCTGTGGTGTCGAATTTCAAATGTTATTGTAAGTTTATTAAATGTTATTGGCACACTCTTGTGTGTCTATAATGTATTCACTTCAACTAATACATGCTTCGGATAGATATATGTATCCGCATCAACTCTGTATTTATGTTAGGGGTAAGTTATAACATTCAATTCCAAAGAAATTTGGTCAACTTTTATAATTATGTTTCACATAAGATTTTTTAAAAAACTAAAATATAACTATTCTAAACTAGTGCTGTAAAATATTCACACACGACTTGCTATTAACAGATTTCGCAACATCCGCTTGGCCATCTCTCCAAATATAGAATTTCCATTTCAGTTTTAAAGCTCATACAGACACACACAATATCAGAATGAAAATCACATTAATGGGGGAATGTCACTGGACACTAACGTTGGAAGAACATAAATAATAAAAGTTTGTACAAAACCTACTTTTGAAAAAAGAAACTGGTTTTGGAATTCCAGTATTTTCGAAAAAAACCGGTTAAAGTAGTATTCGACTTTTTATATTGTTTATATAATTCAAAAAAGCATTAAAAAAAAAATATATACTTTGATTTTTTTTTCAATTTTCTAGTTTAAACATTATTAGTATGAATAAATTTATAATTAAATTAAATAAATATTTTTCTGCAACCGTATAATAATGTGACAATTATTAAATCAAATTAACAATTTCAATTTCAAAGATAACAATTCTAACAAGTGATAGAAAGTAAAAGAGATTACTTATTCTCACAAGTGATGTAAAGTAATCTTATTCAACTCTAACTAGCACGACATCTAGCGGCAATAAGCGAAAACAAGAACATATAAAACAAATTTCAAATAGCAAAAGATTTGAGGTTATACCAGAGACAGAAGGTCATAAAGCGTAATGGTATTGGACTAAGTACATTTTCAATATTTGCATTTTTTTATACTGATTTGTATGTATTCAATATAAGCTAAAAACAATTTAATGTGTTTGTAGAAGAAGTTCAATATTTAACACTTCATTACAGTATTTTTACACACTTGCTCCTCTCGTATGGTATGGTCAATTGTCTGAATAATGAGTATATAACAACACATTACTTTATTCACTGTTCGATTATTAAAAACTATTCAAATCAATTATTATTATAACTATTTTGATTATTAGCAAAGCAATTCAAATCAAAATGCTAATGTGAACATTTCAAAATTTTAAAGAAAATCGTTGCAGCATTTCAAAAAAATCTCAAAAAAGTCGGATACCAATTCCACTGTCATAATTCCGGTTAACCGATTTTCTTTTAACATGGAATTATAACAATGTATTTAATGTGAATTAGCAGAATAGTAGAGATTGCAGTTAAATAGATTTCTGAATATTTTTTAAATTTACAGATAGATAGGAAGTTACTGAGATGTAAACGTTCTGCTTTCTAAGTCAGACAAGGAAGGGATTAGCTCAGGAGTACGCGCTGGACTAGCATCGCGGAGCTCCGGGGTTCGAGTCCAGCATGCTGCCCTTAGATTTTTCTCTTCCTAGGAGCCACTTACAGATCACTGTCCGGAAATGGACAGTGTTGTCTGTATAATGGATGTGAGAAAGAGAGAGAATTGGAGTGATTGGGTTTTAGAGAAATAAACTAGAATTTAAGCTGAACACTGTATAATGAGAGAACCCAGAAACTACAAGGACCTGACAAGAATAAAGAAAATAGGTAGCGAGACATATATAGAGAGACAGACTGGCTGAGAGAAATAAACTAGAATATAAGCTGAACACTGTATAATGAGAGAACCCACAAACTGCAAGGACCTGACAAGAATATAGAAAATAGGTAGCGAGACATATATAGAGAAACAGACTGGCTGAGAGAAATAAACTAGAATATAAGCTGAACACTGTATAATGAGAGAACCCACAAACTGCAAGGACCTGACAAGAATATAGAAAATAGGTAGCGAGACATATATAGAGAGACAGACTGGCTGAGACCCCTCAATCTCCGCATTGCTTCTTATTCTCCATAGACCATCCACTTTTTTTGCGCCGTAAATCATAGGTGTCTTATAAATACCAAAATCTCTGCAATTGGGCATAATTGTAGAAGTTTTTTTTTTTTTTTTTTTTTTTTTTTTTTTTTTTTTTTTTTTGGCGATTTTACATCTACGATCATTGGCACCCGGAGTCTTCTCAGTGTACTGCTGAGTAGATGGGGTTGCTGACTGGATGCTGGATGCTGGTCGTAATCTGTAGTAAAACTGTGCTCTTGTAGGGCTAGTTGGGCTGCATATATATATATATATATAGAAACTCCCACCCTAGTCTGGGCTAGGTAGCGAGTAACTAGATTGATTCATTTTTGTGTTTCTCGGTCCTATTACATCTGTAACGAGACGTCATTGTCCGGAGGCCGGCAGTGCACTGAATAGGCTCCGATCTTTAGGATAGCATAGGGCTTGGTCCCTCCCCATAGACAATAATAAGTCAGACATAGGTGTCTTACTTACTTACTTACTCCCTGGCTCTACAGGTCTTGATGACCCTTAGCCTTCTGAGTAACTTCTCTCCATTTCTCTCTGTCCTGCGCCTCATTCCTCCAATTGCGGACACCTAGCTTCTTCGCATCCTTCTCTACCTCATCCCGCCATCTGCTTCTCGGTCTTCCCTTTTTCCTCTTGCCACTGAAATTGTCTTCCAGCATTCTTTTCTGTAGCCTATCACCTCCCATTCTGGCCTGCCCATCTAAGCCTACTTGCTTTTATACAATTTACAACATTTTCGTTTTTTAAAAACCCCTCAATCTCCGCATTGCTTCTTATTCTCCATAGACCACCCACTTTTTTTGCGCCGTAAATCATAGGTGTCTTATAAATACCAAAATCTCTGCAATTGGGCATAATTGTAGATTTTTTTTTTTTTTTTCTCAGTTCTTGTACTGCTGACCTCCGAACAGTGTTCTCTCGTAACAGATAATATTGTCCATCACTGGACATTGGGCTAAACAGACTTCTAGGAAGAAAAACTCTATGGGTGGCGCTATCATTGAGCTTATTTCTACCCTGCATAATTGTATGATTAATAGTGATAGAAAAGGGACGGAATTAGCTCAGTAGCGCATTGGACTTGGAACACAGAGGTTCCGAGAAGTCCAGCAGTGCTGTCCTTAAATATTCTCGCTCTAGGTGTCACTATACAGCTCACTATCCGGTGATGGACAGTGTTGCCTCTAATGAGAGAACACTGTCCGGAGGCCGGCAGTGTATTGAGGAGGTCCGGGCGGAATGACCTCAAATGTTGACGCGCTTAATATAAAATAATAATTATTATAATAAGAGTATGGCAAATTCTTATAATAATAGAGAATATTGTTAGCTACTTTTTACTTGTCAAATCTTAGAAAACTCAATTTCGATAACCTGGCACGATTGCAAACTTCCTCTTTCAGCAATAAAAAGGAAAAATAGTTGTTTTTCATATTTTCTAATTTTGAAGTTGAATATATATTTCTGTCTACAGTTTCAACTCGTAATTCAACCAACAATTTTTTGTGGTAGAAAAAATAACAATTCAAACGTCAAAATACGTCAATCTTTCGATGGTGAGAGGTAAAAAAAAAAAAAAAAAAAAAAAATGATTCGGTGAAAATCTATTAGAAAAATATTAATTGAAAAATTCTGTTTTAAAAAATAGAGATGTGATTTCAAAAAAAAAAAGAAAAAAAAGGTAGCTGGGTATGGAGAAATAAAGGGGACATAAGAGACACTGTTCAGCACAGTGTACCCAGTTGGGTCGGAGTCTGTATCTAGTAGGGGGAGAAATAGGAACAGACCAGGATCACTGAGCACATAAATATATGTCAATTTCAAAGAGTAGAGTGATAATTAAAAGCTTTTTAGCTAGGGATGAGTGCATATTGCATTTTGTACAGTTTAGCGAGGGAATGAAATTGTGAGGAGGCCGGGAAGTAACAGACACAGACACACACATACACACACACACACACAGACATTGAGGTTTGAAACCAGGGAGGGGACTGGTTGTTATAGGATTGAGAAGTAGGGAAGAGAGAGAGCAGAGCCAGGCCACTTAGCAAATTGGATCAGCTGGGTAACAAATAGCCGTCCCAGACTGGTCCCTTTTAATCTCATTCCAGTAGCTCCCCTAGCAACCTTACTATTACTGGCGGGGTATTGCCACTGTTGCCTGCTTACCAGCTAACTTGATTTCTACCTTTATAAGAATTGACATATTGCCCCTAAAAACAAAAAGTTGCCCTTTTCTAACACTAAATCGCTCATTATGATTACATGAATTACTTGTTCAGAAAGAAAGGGAAGCAGACGTAGCTTCTCATGATGTTAGATATCCTTTTAACCTATTTCTATTTATTAGGATATAAATTAGTAAAATTTAAACATCTGTTTGTATGTTTGTAAATAATAGTTTAGTTAATAATTTTAACAAGATAAATTTTCTTGAAACTCAAAATATTAATTAAACGTTTAATTAAGCTTGAATTAAATAAACCACTTTAACCGACAGCGTTCTCTGTTTCTCAATTTCCGATACAGCTTTGTAATAGCAGTTTAAATTTAAATTTTAAACACAAATCCCCCCCTGGAACACATTACAAATAAAAGTTCGAGGTTTGTGCCGTGAGTAATTCCAAGTTTACAGAAAATCGTTAATCCAAAAAATAAAAAAACTTTTCAGTAAAATCGCAGTTTTCCAGTTAAATCTATTTCCTTCAAATTTGGAAACCTAACTAAGGTTTCTAATGTAACCTAATTCGAACTATTTTCTTTGAAATATGTTTCAATAAAATTTAGATATTTTAGGTTTAGATAGGATGATAAAAAGTTTGTAGAAAAATCGTTGGAACCTATAGTGGAAGAAAGAAATGCAAAAATAATAGTTTTGAAAAATATATTAAGTGAAATAATTTTGGCAAAAATAATGTATTTTAAGAGTCAGGTACTATAATTTAAGGTCATTGCTACTAAAGAGACAAAGGCACAAGAATCCGTTAGGGTAATAACAATGCCACTTGCCCAACTGTTTTGTAAGAGAAAATCCTTCGCAAGAGAGGGCATTCTTTAGATAGCCTAAATTCTGCTTTAAGACAGCACAGTCTGAATTAGTCATTCTACGAGTCAACGTCAGTGCCAATCATAATAAGTTAAAATATTTGAAAATCAGCCTAGCTAGTTTCTACATATTAATAAGCTTTTTAAATTCATTGCAATCAACTTGTAGTTGTTATTTTAAGAGAATATATTTATTGTTAGCAGTGGTGGTGACTTACTTACTTATTTCTTAATACTTTTCTCTTTAAACATACACACGAGCCTGTTACAAAACCGCTCGTGCTACAAGCTACTACTACTACACAATAACACCAACTAAATTTCATTGGCGGCAGCGGTGGGATATTATCAACCAGAATCCACCAATTAACAAGTACGTACAATTTTCAATGTACTAATTAAAAAAAAAAAAAATTATCCATCACATAATTTTATTGCTATTCTCAGCGGAAATATCTTAAATATTTCCACATAATTGAATTTTCCATTGAATTTCATTTTAAAATTTTTGTATTTGCATCCTTACTCCTTGTGAACATTTTGTATTCCCAAAATGTATAAAAAAGTTAACGGACAAAACATCAGCAATTAGCCAATCCTCCTGCCACTCCCCAGCAATCAACCTGCTAGCCCATTGAGAAAATTTACAATTGATAAATAGGTTTGCCCACATTCGATGGCGAAAATTCAGCCAGTTCAGTTTCAGACTGTCCTGTCTTAAAGCAGAATTTTAGACTGTCCAAAGAATGCCCTGCTCTAGCGGGGGGATTTTCTCTTACAAAACATTTGGCCAAGTGGCATTGTTATTACCCTAACGGATTCTTGTGCCTTTTGTCTCTTTAGTAGCAATGACCATAAATGATAGTACCTAACTCTCGAATATATTATTTTTGCCAAAAATTATTTCACTTAAAATATTTTTCAAAACTATTACTTACTCCTACTTACTGCTTGGCGCTACAACCCATTACTGGGTCCTGGCCTGCTCAAGAATCCTACGCCATGATTCTCTATCCTTAGTCGCGATCCACCAATTCCGGACGTTCAGCTGTCTTGCATCACTCGCGACCTGATCCAGCCATCTTATTTTCGGCCTACCAACCTTTCTTTTCCCTCCCGGTTCACCGAACAGCACTCTTTTGGGGATGGCAGTTTCTTCCATCCTAACAACGTGGCCTGCCGATCGCAGTATGCCAAGTGGATATATTTAACAACATCCACTTCCGAATACAACCTTGCCAATTCCTCGTTGTGACGTATCCTCCATTGTTCACTTTTGCTTGACTGGACCAAATATCTTTCTTAAAATCCTTCTTTCAAAGACGAGTAGCTTTTGCTCTGTCGCTTTGGTCATGGTCCATGCTTCAGCTCTATATGTCAGAACAGTCAGCACGTTGAACAGAGTACATTTTGTGGTCCTGGATAAATTACGGCTTTTCATGTATCTCAGGAGCCTATAATAGCATTTATTGGCGGACATGAGCCTCTGGTTTACCTCCTGTTTTATATCATTATCCGCCGTTCCCAGGTATTTAAATACGCAAACCCTTTTAAAGTTGTAATCGTTGACCTGAATGCATGAGTTATACACTCTCGTATCCGTTGTAACGTACTTGGTCTTATTTTCAAAACTATTATTTTTGCGCTTTCTTTCTTCCACTATAAGCCCATTGCATTTTTTTATTTTTATTTTTTTAGTTTTTTGCGATCTTCTTGGGTAAAGTCACTATGACAGTGTTTATTTGTATATAAGGTCTATTGGGCCACCTCCAATGGTCTATTGAGACCACTCATCTACAGCACCCCTTCCAGAATCTGGAAAGGTTCTAAGGTTCGCCAAGGATTAAATTTGCACCCATATGTGATGGATGAAAAACATTAAAATATATTAATTTATAAATAAATCAAAATTATTAAAATATGTGACATACCCTTGCAAAAGGGCTAGCCAGGTAGAAGAAGTCCAGTTACTGGCATTGTACTACCCCTTCTCCTCACAGGGGAGGAATTTGAAGGAACAAAGAGAAGAGATTCTTTGCAAGACAGACTTGTTCTAAATATCAAGATGGAAACAACGGAACACTACTTCAGGAATCGCTCTCTAAATATCTGTGCCAGTTTCACAATAAATTAAATAACTTTATAATATCAAATAAGTTGTAGTAATTATTTTAACAGAATATATTAATTGTTAACAGTGGTGGATTTCTTAATTATTCTTATTACTTCTATCTCCAACATACTTACAAGCCTTTTATACAAAATCGCTCTGCTACTTACTACAAATACACATCATTACTTTGGTTGAAAACATTTTTTTTCCCTAAGAAAATTTGAGAGGTATTAAGGGGGAGCGGGAAGTTGTAGCGATCACTTTATAATAGCGTACCTCGGTAGAATATTGAAGGCAAATTAAGGTGTTTAATAAAACTGTATAATAGCAATGTTGCCAATTAGACAGACGAGTATTTGTGTAGTAAGAGAAAGTCGTGTGAGTGTTTCAAAACAGCTTTATTTTTTTAGTTTTATTTATTAAAGTCTCTTTATTCTTTGAGCATTCAAGCTTTAAAAAAAAAAAAAAAGAAAGGAGAATGAAGCGAAGATAGCAGTGAACTGTCAGACAAGAAAATAATGGAGATAGACTGATCCCTAAATAGTGGTGTTACACCTTTATGCTCTATAAAACAAATTACCTGCGTTTAATTATCTTTTGTCACCAGTAAATTCGTTAATTTCTTTTTTTTTAAATAAGTTAATTAATTCTTGCATAATATTTTTTTTTTAAAGATAAATTCTATTTTATTTTATGTGTTTTATCATTTCTATTATATATAAAAAAATTTGTTAAAAATTTCTTTATTTACTCAATTTTCTCATATATTTTTTTTACCATTTTGGATTTTTCATGAAAAGTTATATATGTGTATTCAGATGGAATAAATTTTCTTATCCTCCTTTGCTTTATGAAGAATAAGAGTTAAAATTATTAACTATAGGGGTTTTTCTAAGGACCAAGATTTTTCACACTCGGAAAACTATTGTAACATATTAAAAAACTAAAACTGTCTCACTAAATTAAACAAAAAAAAAAAACAAGGAGAAAAAAAACTTAAACTTTCATGATAGTTTAATTAAAACTTCATATTTAAACTAAAATCATGGCGTCCAAAACTATATTATTCCCCTATGACCTATGCAAATTCACATTGTTTATGTCCAGATTATTTTAACTTATTTGGAAAATAGTGCTCAGAAAATTGTAGAGTAAATAATATGGAGTGAAACATTAGGAACTATTATTTGAATGGAAGTATATTATAATAGAAACTTCCGGCCTCTAACTATCCTTAACAAAACTTGAAATGACGTTTTAAATTTAAGTCTAATTTCAAAGTTCCTGCCCTCAACAAATATTAAACCTACCATTTTCAGTTGTAGCAATTTTTCTGAAAAAAATATTATTTATATGGTTTCTAAGAACTCTCTTTGTTCAATCTACCTGCCTCTGTCAGTAGGATGGCCCCCCCCCCCCCCCCGTACTTGTGTATATATTTATCTTAGGAAAAATGAGCAAAAATTTGAAATATAAAGGAAATTTGTGATTTTATAGATATCAGAGGCATTTTCCGTGGTAGCCTGCTTCATTTTGTGGTCATCGACCGGTTTCGGGCGTTCGCCCATCATCAGATGCGTTTGTCAGACAGTGTGATACACAGACTTGCACACAGCAAATTCAGTTTATACACTCATATATCATGCAAGTCTGTGTTATCACACTGTCTGACAAACGCATCCTGATGATGGGCGAACGCCCAAAACCGATCGATGACCACAAAATGAAGCAGGCTACCACGGAAAATATCTAGAGATGCTTTCCAGCTCTGCGGAACAACCAACCACCACAACAATTTTATAAATAACTGTATTAAAAAAGGAGTACGAGAAAGACGTGTGACGTTTTCACACCAGATTTCTTTTAACTTTCTCTTACTCCTAGTGAGGACGTAAAAAGGACTCAACTCTGGAACTCTCTCTCCGGACTGCGGGGGAGATGATAACCAACGGAGGAGATAGGAGGCTACATCGGCCTTAGTAAGAACAAACTCCGCGCGTTCTTAAGGGTTTCCTCACGGGGCATTGTCGACTCAGAGGATACCTCATAAAGCTGGGTGTGGAGAGTGACAGCGCTTGCAGATTCTGGGAGAGATAGAGGAAACTCCATTACATCTCCTAACTGACTGCAAGCCTGCCACCTAGAGAAGATTTAAGAACTTGGGTAGTTACCAGGATGATGATGGGAATATACCTTCCCTAGACCCCGTCAGGTTATTAGGATTCCTTAGGAATCGTAACCTGATGAAGGTATTGTAGACGGTATTCGCTTCGGAGACCTGTTTAGGTGCTGTGGGCAAGGCTGCGGCACCCAGGGAGCATAGTATAATATATCGTAATAAGTATTGTAACCGTGACAAATTTTCAATATCGAGTTTACACCGGAAATACACGTTTTGAGGTACCTTGATTCCAAAAAAGTGGTTTTTAGAAATGGTCTACGTATGTGTATGTATGTGAAATTCGCATGTATATAAATACTTAATTATTAAATAACCTCAAAAACGAAAAATCGCAAAAAGTTCAAACTTGATATTCCGTTTAGCTATCACCATGAGTACCGTCAGTAACTTATCTAACAAAATTTCTCAACCGGAAATACTACTTTACTAAGTGGATTTTTCACTTTTTTTTCCTCAGATTTTCTCAAAAAATGTTTGCGGACGAATTTATTTAAATTTAATTTATCAACTACACATACAAACATCTACTACTTTTATTTGAAACATTTCTCTGGGGAATATTCATTTAAGGACACTTTTTGGGGGAGTGAGGTGGGGTTAGGTTGTCCTCTAAAGTGCTATGTTTAGTTTATTACACAGTTCTATTGTTTAAAAGGAAATAAAACTTTTATTTGAAACATTTCTCTGGGAAATGTCACTTAAGGGGATTTTTGGGGGAAGGATGAGGGTTATGTTGTCCTCTAAAGTACTATCTTAGTTGATTATCCCCTATCATAGCCCGCAAGGGGTATCTGTTGCATGCAGTTACTTGGGGAGTAGCGACCCCACGGGTACCACAGCTCAGTACTCCATGCACTTCATCAGAACAGTTCACAATACACTTAAACTACATACATCTACAATTTACAGACAAGGACAAACACAGTACACAAACTAGGTCTCCGTCCCTAGTTAATTGGCGAAAGCCAAGGGAGAAGGAAGGTATTAGCTTAGTGGTAGAGCGCTGGACTAGCAACGCGGAGGTCCCGGGTTCGAATCCAGCATGCTGCCCTTAGATTTTCATTTCCTAGGAGCCTCTACAACTCACTGTCCGGTGATAGGCAGTGTTGTCTGTAACGAGAGAACACTGTCCGAAGGCCGGCTGTGGATTGGAGAAGGCTCCGGGGGGGCACAATAGATCTTTCAGGTCGCAGTGCAATAATCCCCTTCAAGAATCTACAATCTCCTATCATCCAAACAAAATTAATTAGAAATAAATATATTCGCCAAAATTCCGAGTTTCAAGAAAATTAGTAAACCGGAAGTGCGCTATTACTGAACAGTTTTTTTTTCAGTTTTCAACGAATTTCATTAAATTTTGTACACAAACTATACAATTTGTCAATTATAATTTTGTAAACTGCAGTAAGAGAAAGTTGTGTGTGTGTTCCACAATAGATTTTTTTACATTTCTTATTCAGTCAACCCAATTCTGTAAACAACTACAAATAATAATAATAATAATAATAATAATAATAATAATAATAATAATAATAATAGTAATAATAATAACTTACGTATCAAGTGGCTAATTAGGATCACTTACCTGAAAAAAAAATACAGAAATAAAAGATTAATCAAAATTCACAACAAACAAAACATGTGACAATTATTAGTAATAATATACAATTAAGGCTGTCAAAAAAAAAAAAAAAATGTACGATTTCTATATAGAATGTTTTATAGAACAGGACCATGTGGAGGGTTTGCTGCCCCCCTAGGGTGTCATGAGATGTAGGTTGGGGAGCCGCGAATAAATGAGATATAATAAAATTGTGAAAATGAAAGAGGCTGAAGACTGAATGGATGGGACAGGAAATGACGATTTAAATGTAATACTTGCTCTTTCTAAAAACGGAAACCGAAATAATAAGCTTCCATTAAATTTCATGTAACTTTAATCTTCCGCAAGACAGAGATTGGGAGTGGGAATGTAGGTCATAGGGAGATGATAATGCTCAGATAGCCAAAACTGTGATAGCATGACAATTGGGAAAAAAAAAGTACCATTAGGCCAGTTCACTTGACCATAATTTTGAATGGAACTTAACTATGAAATTATACAGCAAAAATGATATTAATTATTTATCTTTTCTTTAGTTGAAATAAATTTAAAGCAAAATAATAAAACAATTAAGAGCAAAATAACACAAAAGACATACGGATAAAAATTCCCTTCTGAAGAGAACAAATCTTGAAGCACGATTATAGTTGTACTTTTCAATGACCAATAAAAATAAAACAAGAAAAAAAACAATCATTATTGTTACGCAATAATTCACCTAGAATTGGTTTAACCTATTTCAAGAAATAAGGGAGGTTATCTTGTAATTACTAATAATTTGAATGAATTGATGACTACATTATAAAACAATAAGTTATGGCAATAAAAATAAAAACAAAAAAATAATTAAAATATCAATTAAAATTACATGCTTTATTTTATTTTATTTTTTTAATAATAGCTTTTATAATAGATATATTACAAAAACGAACAATTATAAACATATACGTACAAAGGACGACTGGACATACCTGTTTCTTTTATACGACGCTAACCTTGGAAATAAAAAGGCGCCAGCCATAGGCGCCTTTAATTGAAGAATCTGTACAATTATTTATTTAAAATAAATTTTAATTACAATATTATAGTATTTATAATCATCTATGTGCACTATTATGATATTTAAACTTCAAGATATCATATTAACACACAGACACATATGGTAAAAAGATTAGTGAATAAGGGTGATTAAGTTTATAAGTTCATAATATTTATCTGTACCCTGAATGAAAGTAATAACAATAGTTGCTCGGATTAATATAAAAGAAATAAAGATAAACAAACATAAAAATCAACCATGAATTACCAAGAAACTTTAAGGTTATATAATAATAATTTATTAGTCCACATACTCTTGAGGTGTTATAATTATCTGCCATAAATCAAATGGAAAAGCATTAAATATTAAACACTCTCCAGATAATTATTGGTAGTCTTGTCTACAAGATGCAAAATAAAAAAAATAAAAAAAAAATGTATTCGGAATTGGATGAATCATATTTTGTAGAATTTAATATGAGTGAGAAAAAATATGAGAAGTTAAAAGATTTTGAACGAAATGTTTATTTCGAATTTTTTAACATGAACAATGATTCTATAAAATATCTAAGAATTGTGTGAATACTTCGTTTGCCTTCCTTCCTGAGCTAACTTAGAATTAGAATTAGAATGATGCAGGAGGGGAGACTCGAACCCAGACACTGCAGCCTCCCATTGAGGCTTATTGTGCCAACCCCTCAGTACCTAGTAGAGAAAGCCCTCCCTTCTTCATGAGGTCCAGGACCCTCCCCACCAGTGCGATTTCCTCCGGTCTCAGAGTGCCGAATATCTCGTACGCAACGCAATCAAACAGCAGGTGAGATGCCGTCTCCTACTCCTCCTGACACAGTCTACACAAGGGCTCTGAATCCACAATCCCAGTATAATGGTACCGCAAAGATAATGCAACCACAGCAGAGAGAAGAGAGGCCCTCTCTGGTTAACAGAGACTACTCTCTGACTTAGGCAGGCTAGAGTGGGAGAACCTGTGATATAAGCCAGTGGGAATCTATCTAAAGGATCTATCAGATACAACCATACAACCTCATCGTGTCATATCTCTACTCTCACCATTCATTCTATCATTTTCATTATAAAGTCCAGCCTAGTTAGTGTAAACTTAGCTACATTATATTAGTGTCAGCATATCTTGTTCATTTAATCAAACCTAATTTCTCTCCTCAACAACCCCATTATACCCACCTTGTGCAGATGTTTTCTTGAACCTACCATGCCCCAGTAAACAGGCCCGTTATCAAAGAAATCTGATACCTGCTTAGACCCAGGCTGTCTCTGTCTTCTTCTTCTACACAGCTCTGGCATGACCATTTTTTGCCTTGTTTTGCTCCAGGGCTTAGCCTCCAGTGACGATTATGCTCTCTCTCCGAGTCCATTCTCTCAGAGACGCCTTCGCCATATTTTTGGCTATTCCCAGAACAGGTTCCGGCCCAGAGAAGGGAGTATTCGCTCCCTCCCTGGCCAGTTGGTCGGCTATTTCGTTACCTTTAATCCCCTTGTGCCCCGGCACCTATACTAGCCGAACTTTGTTGTGCTGGGATAATGCCTCCAGGGAGACTCTGCACTCCCTGACTAGGGAAGAAGTAATTCTGAATGCCCGAAGGTCAGTCAGTATCCCCGTCTGTCCTGGGCTAACTTAGTCTAATTGTGTTTGCAGCCCATCCTGCTTCATTTATGAATTGCAAATCATAAAATTGGTATTACTGTTAGTTTCTCTTGCTTCCAGTAAAGTATTGCGATAGAGTCAAATTTTCCGGAAGTAATTATCAGGTATCACGCCAGACGGACCAAATCTTGACCAATCTTCCCTAGAGGCTAACCGTGACACTGTAAGAATGTTAGAAAACAAAAGTCTTCAACATTCTATCAGAAGGAAAACCTGTAACAGGAACCTTCAAAAGCATCTCGCGATGAATGGTAGAGTGACCAAGAGCTTAGGCTATTTCCGCTTAAGGTTACTGTCCGATTTATTTGGATTCTGCGGAGAATCTTAGATGGATTAGATCCGGGTCTGGATTTTTGTTCTAGGCCCGGTTTGTTGTTGTTTTTCTTGGGGTAGCTGTATGGGACCAGTGAGGCTTTGGATAGCGTAGGGTTTCCCTCCCCACAGACAAATAATAATAATAGTCTTATATAAAATCAAATCACTTTAAGTGACACATTTATCCAGTAAAACTGGTTATAAGGATCTCTCTGTATTAGGTAAGTGTTTAAGATACCCATCTATCCAACAGAACTAATTAGTATCGTTAAAGCTGCCTGGTAGTCTAAATTCAAGTAGCAAACTGGGTAAAATAACCTCCAAGTGTAGGTACTATTTCCCCAATCATCCATAATAATAATAATATAAATATATAAATAAAATAATTGAAATTATTATAGTACGTGAAAGTCGTATCTGTTACATTATTAAGAAGGACTTTACAAACTAGAGTAAGTGTCAAGGACGCAAGTATAAATGTTTACTACTTTATAATAAACATCATTTATAAAAAGATCGATTATAATATTAAACGATACAAAATAAATTAAACAAAATAATAATGATAAAAAGGTCACCAAACTAGTTACTAAGATTACATATGGTCACCACGTGCCCAATACATATGTTTACACTTGTGCTTGCTTTCATATGCATATATTTTAATAAGAGTTGAAAAAATATATTTACTTAATATATTTATATAATTATTATAGTAAACAACTTGGTGTTTTACTATGGACATTTTTGTTTGTGTATAAAACAATGCTGGCTGTATATACATATCGAATTTTAATAACAAGTTGCCAAAAAATAAAAATGGTTTCAGAAAAGGCAAATCTGTAACACTATTGTCATTTAGGATTATGAATTTCCTCTAATGCGCAGAATATAAGATATTAACGGCTGAGTGCCCTACATTGGTCGAACTCCGTATCTTACATTTAGGCAAAAAATTATTTCCTTTTTGATTGGCCAGATTAATTGAAGGTCCCCTAATATATTACGCCCACCATGCTTGGAAAGTCAGATGCGAATGGTTGTCAGATCTCTCCTGACACTTTCAATTTTTTTTATCTTATTTATTTATTTATTTATTTTTTCTGTGAAATTTCTGTGTTTCATAAATTAATTTATTTTATAATTCTAGCTATAATGTTTTTTAAAACTATGATGTTCTTTTTTTTCTTTTAAATTTAAGGCGCGTCAACCTTTTAAAGCGGTCATTGGCGCCCGGAGCCTTCTCAGTGCACTGCCGTCTTCCGGACAATGTTCTCTCGGTACAGACAACACTTCCATCGCCGGACAGTGAACTGCAGAGGCTCCTAGGAAGAAAAAAATCTAAGGGTAGCACAGCTAGACTCGAACCCGGGTCCTCCGCGTTGCTAGTCCAGTACGCTAACCACTTAGCTATTCCCTTACCTTTGTTGTTCCTCTCATTCTTAGTATAATAATATCTTGTTTTTTCTTTTAATGTATTACATTCTGAAATAGTTTTTATTTCCATTAAAGTGATATATCACTTATTTCTTCTATTTTTATTATTACTTTTCTTTTTTATGATCAATTTTCTTTTTTCTTTTTTTTTTTCAATATAATTTATGTTTTAAAATATACTCTAAAGCGGTAAACTCTGCACGGTTATGCTTGTTTTTTATCTATTTTTGTAAATACTTGAATAAAGCATTATTATTATTATTATATTATTATTTATTATTATTATTATTATTATTATTATTATTATTATTACTATTTCCTTTAGCGCATCAGCTGCTGAGGCTATTAGCGCTTTACTTGGGGACTTTTGGGTCTGCTCATATATTCACTCATAATTATCCTGTATGCCATATACACCTACATTCATACACTTTCATACTGTCCATTCATACTCTTGCCAGGGCGCCAATCTTTAAATATAATGATATAATTTTATTTCTTTTAAATATTTCTTTTAATTATTATTATTATTATTATTATTATTTAGATATTAATAGATATAACAATGAATACAGAAACTTTTATTAATATAATAAGTAAACAAGCAATCTTCCCAACCAAATCATATTATGTTTTAGCTTTGACTGTACACCTACTTTTCTTGCATTCATTTCAAGAATCAATCATTTTAAAGATATTTAGGTTTGACCTATAATTGTAAATGCACCTACTAACTTGACCAAGTTCTTTCACCCTCATGCCTAAAGGTATCATTTCATGCATTCCGTTACCTTGTTAACTACCGAATAACTATGATTAACGTCAATATTTATAGCTAATTAAAAAAAAAAAACAAAAAAACAAGGAAACTATTATATACGAGATAAATGGTTATTATTTCATAGATCGATCATTCTCATTAAATTCAACATTCATCAATCACAAATATTATTATTATATATATATATATATATTCATTCATTCATTCATCATTACATCGATCATATACTGTTTGGATATAAGGTAATGTATGTATATTAAGATATATATTTTGTAAATATAAATCAAACTGGGCCAAGGTTATTTATTTCTATTTATTTTGTTTCTCCATTTATGTTATATAATATCTTTTTATAACTAAATCATTGCCGCACAACACTCAGGCCACAAATTATTATTATTATTATTATTTTTTTTAATTAAAACAAAAAGATTTCCATAAAATCTTAAGCGGATTAAGTTTATGTGACTTATCATTCTGAATGTTTATTTAATACTATTTACATTATCTGTTATAACATTGATAACAAAATTATGTCAGTTTTGGTAATAAAAAGGCAAAGTTTTTTAATACAGTAGATAGATTTCTACAGAAACCTTTGTCCAATGCTAAACAGAATATTAATTATCATGTTGGATTTTTTATTTTGATATACACACAAACTCACATATACGATTAACTGGTAATTTTTACTTTCTCTGTAGCAGAGATGTAGATTATTGTAGGGGATTATTGCACAGCGACCTGAAAGATCTATTGTGCCCCCCCCGAAGCCTTCTCAGTGCACTGCCGGCCTCCATGCAGTGTTCTCTAGCTACAGACAACACTGCCCATCACCGGAGTGATGTATACTACAGTGAGTAGTAGATAGAGGCCTCCTAGGAAAAAAAAATCTAAAGGCAGCATGCTGGATTCGAACCCGGAACCTCCGCGTTGTTAGTCCAGCGTGCTACCACTGAGCTAATCCCTTCCATCTCCCTTGGCTTATGCCAATTAACTAGGGACGGAGACCCTAGTTTGGGTACTGTGTTTGTCCTTGACTGTAAAGAGTAGAGTGTATGTAGTTTAAGTGTATTGTATACTGTTCTGACGAAGTGCACGGAGTACTGAGCTGTGGTAACCGAAAGGGTCGCTACTCCCCAAGTAATTGCATGCAACAGATACCCCAGAGTGGGCATTCTCTGTGGTAATAAGAAGCAATACGATGAATGGCCAGTAGTTTGCTGGCAATAGTTATTATCAGAAAGTGCAATTTCATTGAATGTTTAATTATTTAATATAAACAATATTTATGTTTGGGTCGTTGTTAATTAAACATGCTAAAAAAATTAGTTGGCTGAGGGCAAAGAAAAAAATTAGTTGGCTAGTGTCGTTCCACTGGAACTGTTAAGGAAGGATTCTTCATTCTTCTTAGAAGAATCCTCAGGAACTACTAGGAATACTAGGAGAGTTCTTCCTTAACAGTTCCTGAGAAAGTTACACCAAATGTGTCAGAAACGTCGAATAAACTTTTTAAAAAATAAAAAGTTTCTTCTTTGGCCCCTGCCAACCAATTTTTTTTTAGCTTGTTTATTTATTTATTTATTTTATTACTTTCTCTTACTCCTAGTAAGAGGAAGTATTGTAATCGTGTCAAATTTTCGATACCGAGTTTTCACCGGAAATATCCGTTTTGCGGTCCCCTGAGTCCAAAAATGGTTTTTAGCAAATGGTGTGTGTGTG
>JAAEAF010014931.1:0-85846 GCA_011037195.1 Triatoma infestans | reverse complement strand
GCATAGTAATTTTAATCGTTAGAAAACAGTTTGACAGAAGAATGTGCATAGAAATCTTTTTGAAGAGAATTGCCATATTGAACTTAGCCCATTCACAATTTTCTTCGTGGAAAAGCCAGAAATTGCCGCTCATTTTACACAATTTAGTAAATTAGGTTGAGCATACTTTAAAATTCAGCCACTAAGATTACTGCAGATTAAGTTATTAGGCCCGAATACGTGGGAGTGATGCCAACTTCCCTCTTTGTAATGGCTAAACCAATTCCTCGAAAGAGGAAGGTGCAAAATTAAAGCAAGCAACAGTAAGATTTGAGAGTGTACTCACTTATTTAGTTTTGGAATATCATAACCCTTGTCAATATACTCAATTCCAGCAGGTACGGCCATAGTAAGTAACAGTCTAACTCTGCCTGTTTTGGACGACTCTCTTTCAAATTCTTCTCTTAATTCCTTAAAAATGTTTGTTTATACACTTCTTTCAGAAAGACCATAAATTCAGCAAACAAACTCAAGCATCTTGATAGGAAAAACATGCATTTCTACTTTGTTAGAATGTAAGGTGATGGACCAGAACTATGAGATCAAAAGGAACTCTGTTCTGTTACTAATGTGGTAGCTTTTTCCTTAATTTTAGAAATATTTTAAGAATTTTATTAATATTAGAGTGCAAGGTCGGTACAGTAACTGCAATATCAATTTACCTGTACTAGTTGTGCATAGTTTTCTTTATCATGAGCTTTGCCTCCATCCCGGAATGTCGGGTATTCCCAATCCAGATCAAGTCCATCAAAATGATTCACTCTAAGGAATTTGACAACATTCTTCACGAATTCTTTTCTACGTTCTTCATCTGCTACTAAAGGTGAAAACCTTGCTGATCCTTCATTCCATCCGCCAATGGCTAACATTGTTTTCAATGCTTTGTTATAACTTTTTAAGCCTGTGAATTTAGCATATCCACCTAGATAAAAATGAAAAAATATTTTCATTAAAAAAACAGAAATACTCATTTATTGTATTGATCTATGGTCAAAAAGTATCTGCTTAACCGATTAATCTAACAACTGAAGAGTGGAGAGCCCCTTTGCATGTCTCCCCAAAGCCGCCGCAATTCAAGAATGCAACGGTTCGCCGCACCCGGGCGGCAAGTTCTTTAAATTATTCATTAATTACTCTACAAACCCTCCCCCCCAAAAAATACCTGTTCAAGTTAATAACTAAACCATCTCCCAAAAATTAATTTGTTTATTTCTTAACTTCCAGTGTATTGTGTTGAAAATGAGGTACTTTATAGTTCCACAACAGCTAGAATAAACAAGTATCTCCTTTGCTCTTACACATGTAGCGTCAGTGATGTTTTGAACTGCACATCTGACAAACCTCAGCCACGTCAGGAATCTACATACTGTATTTACTAGAAAATATGTTTACTAATAAATAATTTTTTATATCTAAGATATGAGTAATTGCATTGATAATATGAGTATATACAAATGTTGTGGGTCCATTGACTTGGCGGCGGCACTTTGGTCGATATATAAAATACATTGCACCTACTTAGCACCACCAAAAGAAAAGCCAATATTAGAGGTGAAAATGTTTTCACGTCAAAATTAAATCGAATCGGATATTCTCCGAATTTGCTTGATACTTTTTGCAGCGAGTTTAGAATTGCGAGCACCTAGAATAAACAAGAGATATGAAAATTTTACTACAATTACTGAAATATTTGCCTCCTAAGTTGGACTGATGAGCCGACAGCGTTGACTTGACGGATCTTTAGTGTATGTTTGATTTGAAATAAATACGATGCAGTATGTGGGTCTGAAAGAATTGTACGAGGGAGTGAAAAAATATTCTTAACTTGCCAAGACACCAAAATCTAAAAAGACATGTCTAAGGGAAACAAGATTTCTATAACTTGCTTGTAGCTCAGCAAACTATGTACTACTTCGGAAGATTAAAATTTAGTTTTGCAAAAAAGGGTACAAGTTAGAGGGACCTTATCATAAAATTATGGTCAGTAAACCTTACAGATGTTCTATTTACCTCTCTTTAATTTTTGGTTTATTTATTGAAGAAAGAATATTCGTGTCCCATGTGAGATTCTCTTCACTTGTATACGATGCTAGAAAATTCTTTCCACAACTTCTCAAAGACCCAGTTTCACCACAAATTTTTCATATTTTACTTTCTCACTCAGACTTAATGTGAATTACCTTTGTTTGCAAAGTTGAATAAATTCAAATACAGAAGCGATGGGAAAATACGATCTCATAAAGAAGAAGTAGAATTATTTGTAGACTTAGTGCATTGTTTTTTACTAGTTATTTTAATGATCGCCAATTGCGATCGAACCTCCATAATAACGATATACATTCAGTGAGTTCACAAACAGTCTAATTAAAGAACATTTAATTAAAAAATGTTCATTTTATTTGCTATAACTAAAGGCAGTTAAGTAAATAAAGAGCAAAAAGTAAAAAAGGGACAAAATCCATTGTGAAGAAACTCACAAAATTTCTTTCTTTCTTTAAATGTTTTGTGACCCTCAACTCCTACCTAATGATGGATGGACCCTTGAATCATAGTAATGAGACGTTATAGACAGATGCCTAACGCCCCACTAGCATCCAGAATCCATACCCAATAGTAATTTTACTACAAGAAGTTTTCAAAATAAACAGAAAAATCTTTTTATAAAGTCCAAATATAGAACAACTGCACATATAAAATATTTTGAATCAGTTGGATTGTGATGTGGTGAAGGAAAGAGTTTTCACAGAATGGTATTTTTCCATCTCTGTCGGCAGATTATAGAATAATAGAGGACTTTGGAGATATTTTGAAAATTTTATCTCTGTGATAGAACAAATTGTAAGAGACTTACTGGCAGCAACCCTTAAGGCCAATGAAAGGCAGACAACAATATAACTTTATTTCTTTAGAGCAGGACACTTAAAAGGAGTAATGAATCTATTCAAACCATCAGAAGTCGGCTAAAAAACTAACTTTAGTCTCTTATCTCTTGCGGCGGCCACTTAAGAATACTTTTTCGTCTCTTGTACAATTCTCTCCGACCTACGTACTCCATCGTATCTATTTCAAATCAAACACACCAACGAGCGTCCAGTCAACGCTGACGGTTCATCAGTCCATCTTAGGAGGCAAATATTTCAGTAATTATAGTTGAATTTCCATTTCTCCTGTTTGCTCTAGCTAGTGCTAGCTATTGTTAACTAGGTGCAAACATTTTATTATAAAATTCGACTAAAGTGCCGCCAAGTCAACGGACCCAAGTTTTGTTACTCCTGTATAATTAAAATCAATTTTTCGCATGTGCCTTATAAGCTGTGACTCCTTTTGTTAAAGGCGGCAATGTAATTAATGTTTTCATCCAGGCCGCCAATAAACTTGGAAAATAAATATTATGTTAAAGTTTAGGAACCGGGAAAATTATTGAAATGGATTAGAGACCTGTTGGGATAGAATTTCGGCAATTCGTAGATTCGTGAGGTCACACTAAGTCGGCGAGTGAACGAATCGATATGTAACGATGGGCAAGACGACCAAACTTTCAGTTAAACAATATTATCAGTCCTTAGAACTGTTAAAGCAACTTATTGCTATCAAATTAAAGTTCAATTTCAGAAGAACATGTAATGTAATCTTAATAATTATGCTGAGATATTGTCTATATTCCCGATACATATACTATTATACAGAGTTTTAATTGAATGGTTTATTAAATGCGTTAGATTGTTGGAGTGTTTTAGTAATAATTTACCTTGTTCAATATCTTGATATTTATCATAAGGTCTGAGACCATTTTCTCGATCTAATCCACCAAAAGCGTAAATTAAATGTGTACACAAATATGGATTTATATTTTGAGGGCTAAACTTTGCAGTTCCTGGTCTGTAGACGCTCCAATTGGTATAGTAGCATACCACCTTCTTCTGGCCAGCCTGGCTCGTATCTCTTTTTACTATCTCGTCTGCAAAGTGCAAATAATTGTTTAACTTTTTATCAAATACTATGCTTGTCAGTTTTACAAAGGAAATTGCTAGATTCTTAGACATATTTCAAACAGTATATATGGAAACTATTGTAATAATAACAAATAATCTTACGTTGGTTTGAAGAAGACAGTAAAGCTAAGAACAGCAGCGCTTGATGAAATTTCATCTGAAATAGATAAACAATTATTACAATTATATCTTCTATGATATTCTCTGAACAATCGTCTAAAGTACTGAATATGTAGTTGGGTCCGCAGTGCTGGATCACATCTATGATTTTATCCGTCGTAGCTTGCTTCATTATTTTGGTTCTGACCAGTTTCGGATTCTCATCCATCGTCAGAGTAAGATTTTTAATCAATTCGTGTAGAGATATGAATTCAATTAATTGTTTATGCCACGCACTACCAACTGTTGATTGTAAGGAGGTTATAAAACTACGTGTCTCACATATATTACAGCAGAAAAAAATGAGTACAAAAAATTATGATTAAAATTTAACTATTGGTATGCAATAAATAATGTCTATTGAAAAAAAAAATTAAAATTAAGTCTTGGTAAAGGTGTTTTATAGTGTAAGTTAATGCGGGGAGGGGTTAAGAGTAGGTACATTATTTAAATAAGAATATTTTCTTATTTAAATAAGAAATTTTCATTGCTTAAATAAGAATATAAAAATAGTTTTAAGTACAAGTAATAAATAAATAAACATTGAAAAAGCATGCAAGATTAATGTAAGAAAATATCTAAAACTGTTGATAGATAAGGTAGATTTAAGCTGGAGATAATGTTATATTAATAAGTTATATACATGGGCGCAGACCGAGCAGGAGTGAACAGTGGTATTTCCAAATAAAGAATTGAGGTAGTCATACTTACAAATATTTGGATCTAACTCTCTCATCTAACTTCTCCTTGATACAATATTTCAAAGAAAAGTATGAAAGTGCAAATTTTCAATCAATTCATTTAATAGTAAGTATTATATTATGCAATAAGAATACTCCATTTCCATAAAAACTCCAGATTTTTAATGCTATCTCTCGAGCCATTCTATGCTATGGGGCTCAAATTTGGGAATTTCACATACAATAGTGTAGAAATTCTATTTAGATATTTTGCCAAGGAATGTTTCAATCTTCCCAAACATACACCTAATTTAGTGTACTTAGAGACTGGCCTTTTCCCTATTTTCCTTTATACACTTAAACTCAATTTAAATTATATTTTTAGGTCGCTAAAACTACCACCTCATAGATTGGTAGAGTTCCTCATAGAGGAATTGGTCGAGAAAAATTTATTAATTAGAAATTATTCTGCTGTAAAGAATGGGCGGCAATAAATAATAAATATGATGAAATCTGGTTGACTTCCTTAGAGGGCGAACAATAGTAGAGGAAATAATAATTAATCAAGTTAAAATGAATTTATACAATGATAATAAACAAATGGCAATCGCCAGTAACAATCATACCTTGTATAAAGATTTAGTAACTCAGGTTTTGTGTTTAAAAGTAAATTTAATGCAAATCATATAAGCTGGATAGTGAAGGCTAGAGAGAAGCTTTTGTATCATATATATTTGATAAAGATGTCAAACTGTGCTCTCTCTGTAATTGAATCAAATTGAAGCCGTCTTTCACTTCACTGCAGTTTGCCTTATTTTAAGGGAGTTTCGCAATAAATATTTACAGAAGAGTACCTTGAGTTATGATGAAGTTAAAGAACCCTTAAACGGAAAAGATTGGCCATCCTTGATTAAGTATTGAATGTATGCATGGGATTATAGATATGTACCTGTAAGTGAATTCAACTTTTAACACAGCTACCATAATAATTTATCAAATTCTTAATTAACCTTTATTTAATTGAATATTGGATAGGTCCGCATGCTGGATAAAATCTGGTATTTTGTCCGTCGCAGCTTGCATATTTCTTATATTCGTGACCGGTTTCGGATTTTCATCCATCGTCAGAGTAAATTCACCAAGTTCGCGTAGCGAGTTCACTCTACCAACAAGTATCGAGTGTAACAGAAACATTGTTTAAAGTGATCTCTTTACACGAACTTGGTGAATATGCTCTGGTCAGGAATATAAGAAATATGCACGACATTTAAACGGTTAAAATACCAGACCTTTTTTATTATTTACTTTCTATTAAATTGGAATTTTTATCTATTTCTATTAATTGCATTAATTAATTAATATATTCAATGTTTTTGTTCCTTCTTTGTTCTGTTTTTACTGAATAAATATTTATGAATTTCAATTTAATGAAAAACAATTTAATTAAACTGACTTAGTCAAACCTGATCAGAAGCTTAATGTTCTAATTCAATACCTGCTCCCCATGCTGACTTACACACTGCAGACAGCTCCATTAACCATGCTCAGGGCATCTGTTTTGGAAGGAATCGATATTGTTATACGAAGAAGTGTAAAAGGCGATGCTTGGGCTGCCGACCGATGCGTCCACATCTACTCGTATGTTGTATGCACTGTAGATACCGGCTCTTGGTCTTTTGAAATGTGAGTGGGAGCCCGCTCCAGCATTGGCCTATCTCACAGAAGTTAGCTTGGGACACTGACACCCAATTTCGGCGGATCTTTGATTATGATGCCGAGATGGGAGAGTGTGCAAGGCGTTTGTGCACCGAAACGAAGATGCATCAGGAGATGCCCAAGATTAAGAAACTGCGTCAGCAGCTACGGAAAAAATCCTTTGATGATTGGGCAAAAAGCAAATGGCTGGGAATGGGCGTCAGCCATTTTAAGGATAAACCCTGACATAATCGTTTCGTCCGCGATAAGCAGATCTTGTCGGGTTCTGAAAGGGTTAATGCTTTAAAGCTACATATTAACTACGCTCCACTCCTGGAGTTACCGGCCAGCAGTAGAAGAACTTGGATCTCTCTAGAAGCAGTGGAGAGAACGAAACAACAGCCCATGTGCTGAAAAACTGTCCGCATAACATGCTTCTGGTGACAAGGCGCCATCATAGGGAGAAGCAAGCCCTTACGGATTTGGGTAATAGTGCATGAGTTGGACTTCGACTGTTTTTTCTCTATAGAAATTACTAAAAACTTTGGGTAGTGTTGTAATATAGTTACACAATTTTTAGAAAATTTTTGAGATGGTCTGCGCCCCCTATGCCCCACTTTTATGTGGGGGGCTGCGCCCCCGCCCCCCTTGGAAAAAAATTAACCCTACGGTTATCCAACTCGAAGGTAAGTGGATACTTGACGAATATTATAGTTTAGTGAATCACAGATCCCAACACGCTTCCTTTCGAAAAAAATTAACCCCACGGTTATCCAATTCGAAGGTAAGTGGAAAGTTAGTGAATATTATAGTTTACTCTATCACATACACCCACAAGCTTCCTTTCTAAAAAAATTTACCCCACGGTTATCAAATTCGAAGTTAAATGGAATAAAGAATGTTACCTTAATTAGGATCGTCTCTATGAAGAGGCTTGTAGACTTGAGCAACTCCTTTTAAGAATGCCCGCATCGGATCTTCACAATGTGAATGACTTCGATACCACATATATTCGCCTAAATAGGCATCGAATTGGTCAGTGACGGTCCTTGTGGGAAGTTGACTTTTAATTGAATTCCACGTTCCTTCAATGCTATTTGTATGTACACCAGTGTCTGGATTTTTGAAATTTATGGAGTGATTGACTCGCAAATGAATGAACCCCTCATCTTCTAAGCATTCATATGCTTTCCAGCAGTCCGAGTAGATGGTAGTTCCCGGATGTATAAAAGTTTTAATTAAATTTAATAGCGTACTTTTATCTCTCCTTTCAACCACTTTAAAAAAACATTTATTCGATCCTCTTTCAACTCCACCAAACACCCATTTACCTTCCACACGTTTCCCTCTATTAAACTTCCTTTTGCCAAACTTGCTTTCATCAATTTCTACAATTTTTCCATATCCCCCAAGCATACTACTCTCATTCACAACTACATCCATGCACACCTCTCTGAAAAAACTTCGCCAGTCACACACAGAATGTTTACTTAACCCCAATTCGAACTGAATATCACACTGCTTACGCTTCATTACAAAAAACTCAGTCATCAGTAACACATTGATCATACTAATTTTACTCATTTCAAACCATGAACCTTTACGCACACTTCTTCTCCAGAAACTTGACATCGCCATTCATACTTATCTACCGAACTGTACCTTTTAGTTAAAGTCATTTGTCTTTTACACTTTGGACATTCATATGTATTAGCAATTAAACCTACATCCATACAAAACCGCAAAACTTCCATCTGATCATCCTCACTTTGACTACTTTTATACTTTAAATTATAAAGAAGTTCTAAATTTAGAATATTCATTACTTAAAGCACGCTACCAAACACGAGAAGAAAAACTGTTAACTTAATCCCGCTAAAATGCTTATCATAACATGGGAGTAAACCTAGTTCAAAAATTATCCGCACAGGGCGCTGCAAATTAGAAGTCCAACTCATGCACTTTAGCCCGGATCTGTTTAAAGAAAAGAGATTCACCTGTTTTGAGGAATAGACGATCATGGCTCGTCACAATCACGCCGCCATAATTGCTTTCGAAGAGAAAATAAACGAGCCTACATTGTAGATCCATCGGATCATGAGAGTGTAGCAGCCGAAAAGAAAAAGATATATGAAAAGTGCATTAAATATTTCCGGGATGAAATATAATGGGAGATTTGGAGAAAGCGACTTTGAAGTCCGAGGGTTATGGTTCGGTTCGAGAGGAGTAATCCCAAAAAGGACTTTTTTGACGAGATCGATTTTGAACCGACTAAACTGACACCTCTAGTTGCGGGAATTCTGTTGGACACGCTGGCTATAGTCAGCAACCATATCTATAGTTAGTATGTATAGTGAGTGGATTGTTTTGTTTTATTCTTAAGTCTTACCATTGACAACATACACTGTGTATTACATAATTGATCTATTAACATCTCTGTTGGTCTCAAAAATATCTCACGACTGATTAGTATACTGTGTTGTAGCAACTTAACATAATAAAGCAGCTCCACTGTTGTAAATTTGTTTTATTTACAATAAATTGTTTCCCTCTTTAATGTGACAACCCCCCACACGGTCAATAGACCATGAGTACTGTCTGGAGATCATTTAATGTTTTTGAAAAACAATTGTAATGTAAATAAGCAATAAAGGCATTTATTATTATTATTAATGAAGAGGAATGTGTATATATATACATAGTTAAGTGCAAGCAATAAACAACGAAAAGCATGCAATACTAATGCAAGAAAATATATCTAAAATTATTGATAGAAAAAGTAGATTTGAGATGGAGATGATGTTATATTATAGATAATTATTATAACAAAGTAAAATGTATTATAGAAATTTCCATGCATTATATTTTAAGTTTTTTTGTATTAAATAACATTGTTAGAAGTATTAGGTTGAATGAAAAAAATCAGAGGAAAAGCTTACATAAAGCTTATAAAATATACATTGATTAACCTTCGATATGTTCTGCATAAATGATATTTAACCTACCATTAATTATATCAACCTATCACTTCAATTTTGTGTTTATGGAGAGGAAAAGGTGGAACACTATCAGTCTGCCTCTGTCTACAAAGCTCAAGTCCGAACAAATTTCACACAATCTGGACGTTTTCACACACATTAAATTGCAATTAATGTCTTGAAAGAGGCACAATTGTACATTTAAATACACCTTAGAGTTAAATTAATGTGATTTTTCCAAACACACCCTTACATCAATGTTTCCGAAAAAACATTCAAATAAAAAAGTCCTTCGAAAAGTAAGACAATGACAAGTTTAAAGAAAAAGTGGGGTCCAATGGTAAGTTTGAAGCAAAACTTTCAGGTCCTGCAAAGCTCATGGTGAACAATCTCGAAAATCTGACATTATCGCAAATCTACTTTTACTGGTAGAATTGGGACTAAAATTTGCTGCAAAAGAATTATTCGCAAAAGTTCGAGTTTGCGTCATGCCAATCTTGTTTTTAATCAGCTTCGGTTAAAAACAATTTTTTTTTAAGCTTCAGATATTTTTGATGGAAAATATTAAAAATTTTGCATCGAAATGAAATCGTATAATAACTTTAAGAATAAGAAGAGACATGTAAATACGGTGCTAAAAAATTTGTGATTGCTACACTATAATTATATCAGCTGGCTTTCAGTGAACGGCAAGCGCGTCTGCCACCACTCACTGACAACCTGCCGAATGTGTAACGTACCTACTACATTCCAGTCTGACCCTTAATATTTATTATTACAATAACAGTATTGTTATTAACTTTCCCTTTTCTTCTTCCAGTTTTACACTGTTAGAAAGACAAAAAATGTGAAAGAAAACACAATACTTCCATTCTTTCAGTGAATAAGAAATTTCTTATTCGATGACCTTGGGAAACGGGAATACATTACTACCTCCTCCCCTTTCGCCCAACTCACTAATCAAATTCTCCTGAATTTCACTTTTATGTTTATTTCTACAAAATAACTTGTTCCAATCAATAACAGTGTTATTATGTTGTTTTTAATAAATTTTTTGATATTTTTGTTTACTTTTGATTTCTACATTGTTATGATGTCGGTGTCGTATACTATAATAGCATTTTTCAGTCAAATTAAACATTCTTTTAATTAAATTACTTTTTTTAATTCAAATTAAACCTTTTTTTCTATCACGCTAAACCTTTATTTTAACCTATGTTTTTTCTCTCACATTAATCGTATTGGCGCTAATCACCTACCTAGAAGTTGATGCGCCAAAATGAAAAAAAAAATAATCGTATTCGGAACCGATTTTTTCTTCCACAGATTGCACAGTTTCCCAACAAACACAAGTTTTTTTAAATCAATTTATTCCTTTATTTAATAATATGAGCACTTTCACTTAAAGAATCCTTTTTGAACCAATTTACTAACATATTTTGAATAATTTCTCCATCAAACTAAACTTTTCTTATGCTAAACCTTATTTTGAACAATTTAAATAATTTTCATTCAAACTAATTTAATGGTTAAAGAAAATTTTGGGTTAAGTTCAAATTGTTACAATTACAATCTAGATTACTCCATTAGCTTTTAAGATGTAACGACCCCCAATAAGCTCATGGCAGTATGGGCGAAAGAGTTTCTAGCAAACCATTGACGCGGTCTCAACCCAGAAACTCAAGTGTTTTTCATGAAAATCTGAAAGATCAAAAGGTTTAATTTAATAAAAATAATTAAATTGGTGTGAGAAAAGGTTTAGGGTAGTTGGAAAGTACTTATTTATTTGACAAGTAAGCGAAGTAGGGCTTTTTACACACTAGAGTTTAGTTTGACCGCACGTGTGCAGCAAACTAGACGAGAGTTGTAAAAAATACTTCGCTCACGAGTTAAATATTACATTTTGTCTGCAATCGTATTAAATTAGTTTCTAATTGATATGAATATAACAAAATGTGAAAAGGTGCAAATACTGAGAATGTATTTTATTTCAAGTCAAATACTCCCTCTCACTATTAATGCTGTATCTGAGATTTATTTTTATCTTGTTTTCGAGTATTGCCGCTAGATTTTGGGCTAAGTAGAGTTGAATAATACTACTTTCCCACACTAGTCTTCACTAATCTTCACGAGTAAGAAGTGTGTTACTCACGTGTGTGAAAGTGAACTTTCTTCACTAAATTTAGTGTAATATTTGTCACATTATTCAACTAGTGCAGAAAATAAGTATTTAATTATTTAAATTAGTTTAGTAATTAGTTGGATAATTTTGTAATGTATTGAGGTCCTCTGAGTAGAATGAAATGCATGCGAAGGGTCTGTGTGTGTGTGAACTTCCAAATAACTCAAAATCGAAAAACCGTAAGCAGCTTGAACTTGGTATCCCATTTGGTCCTACCAGCACATCCGATTCATAGCTTCCGGTCAAAATCCATCAACCGGCACTGCAACTTTATTCAATGGTTTTTCATTTCTCGCGATTTTCTCGATTTAAGCGATCTTCAAAAATGAAGATTTCTTTCAATTTTCTAATTTACCTAAATTATAAAATAATGTCTATTAATTTTATTTGAAACATTATTTCGAGAAAATTGGTTTTTAGGCGGTTCTGAAGTTTTATTATTATAATTCGATTTTGGGGATGGATCAAACTCTATCCAAAGCTCCACTGGGCCCATATAGCTACCCTAAAGAAAAAAAACAAATCGGGTCTAGAACAAAAATCCAGACCCGGGTCTAATCTATCTGAGATCACCGCAGCCCGAACAAAGCGGATCTTAATCTTAAAGGGAAATAGCCTAAGCTCTTCCACAGGCACCCGTTTCCGACCAAAAGTTCTGAACCTAATTTCCTCACAACTCAAGCAGTCTGTCATAAGATGGATGGGTGTTTCTTCCTCTGTTCTGGCATGAGCCCCATTGAACCAATGGAAAAATCCTGATTTACTATGTACTTTTTACTTTGAAATATTTTCACTTAATTCATTTCCTCATGTGTATTCTTCAAATCTGACATTAGAGAAGCTACTTGTACTGTTATTGCATAAGAATCTAGAGCGACGTCACTTGAGTGGAGATGCAGTAGGATCGGAGAGTCAAATAGTTGCGCGGTACAGTAAATTGGAGAGAAAGTGTAGTTGTACAGAGGTGCAGACTCTGTAGAGAACCCTAGCAGAGCGCTTGCCAATTGAGGTCTGGTCTAATATTTTTGGTTTTAAGGAGAATACCTTTTTCAACGGAACAAAGTGAATTCTACTACGCTATGAAACGTTTCTGCTCATAAAATTTTGTTTTAGTACCTTTCTCTAGAAACAGTTTCCGATTATTAAAATGTAGATCATGCAATGCTACAATAAACAATACAATTTTTGTAATTTAAACATTTGAATATTTCCAATAGAAAGTTAACTAGGTTCTAAGAAAACCGAATTGCAACATTTTAAATTCTTGACATTTTAGAGAGGCTCTAAAGAAATTTGTGACGTGACATTTGAATGTTATTTTGTTTTGTTCAATGTTATCGGTGCTTATTCTGGATTGTAATATAAATGCAGCAAGTGACTAATTTCCAGAGGTATCAACATCTCTGTGTTTATGTTGAAATAGCTAAATAAAAAATGTCACATTTAGGAAAGAGATGTCAATTTTATAATTGTATTGACTCCAGTAAGAGAAAATGTTTCATACACTCCAGTTTGAATGTTTCAGTCCAGATTTTTTTTGCAATTTCCTCAAAAAAAAAAACTCAAAACTTTTTTTTTAAACTCGCATACTAACTCCATTTTTTATTTGAAATTATTACCCGAGCTACGGCTAAAAATCTAGAAAAAAAAGATAGAATAAAAAGAAAGAAAAAAAAATCTGGTGTGAAACACTCACACAACTTTCTCTTACACCAGTTCTCAAACTTATAATTGACAAATTTTATAGTTTGTGTACCAAATTTAATGAAATTCGTCGAAAACTGAAAAAACTGTTCAATAAAAGCGCACTTCCGGTTTACTAATTTTCTTGAAACTCTGAATTTCAGCCATCCATTTATTTCTAATTAATTATGTTTGGATGATAGAATTGTATAATCAACCATGATAGCAGTTTAGAGAAAAACATAAACCCACCCCTCCCCTAAAAGTGCCCTTAAAAGAATTTTCCCAAAGAAATGTTTTAAATAAAAGATGTAGATCTTTGCATGTTAGTTTATATATGAAGTTTCAAAAAAATCGTCGAAGCCATTTTTGAGAAAATTGCGAAAAAGAGAATAAATCATTTAATAAAGTGGTAAAGTAAACGCACTTCCGGTTATCCAATTTTTTTCAAACTCGGAATTTCAACAACATATTTAATTCTAATTAACATTATTTAGATGACAGAATTGTCTAATAAACTGAAATAGCACTTTAGATGGAAACCTAACCCCACCCCTCTTCCAAAAGTACCCTTCATTGCATTTTCCCGGAGAAATGTTTCAAATAAAAGTTGTAGCTCTTTGTATGTGTGGTCGATATTTCAAGTTTAAAGAAAATCGTCGGAGCCAGTTTTTAGAAAATCGCAAAAATGTAAAAAATCCAACTAGTAAAGTGGTACTTCCGGTTGAGGAATTTTGACAGATAACGTAGTGTCCCACGGTGATACCTAAACGGAATATCAAGTTTCAACTTTCTACGGTTTTCGTTTTTGAGCTACGCTGTTCACATACCTACATACACACACACACACACACACACACACACACAGACCATTTGCTAAAAACCACTTTTTTGGACTCAGGGGACCTCAAAACGGATATTTCCGGTGATAACTCGATTTCGAAAATTTGACACGATTATTAGGAGTAAGAGAAAGTAAAAATAGTTACATCTAGTTAAGTTAAATAATTTTATTAAAATTTTAATTCAATTCAGTGTTGGTGGTTATTTGTTCTTAAAAACAGTGATAGTAGTATTAGAGAGAGAGAGAGAGAGAGAGAGAGAGTGTGTGAGAGAGGGTATTTTTATGACCATAGTAACCACAGAAATATAAGCATAAAAGTCCATAGGTCAGGTGCTAGTTCTGTAAAACTTAAAAATAAAGTGGAGCATTATGTGAGAATTTCTACAACACATCTAATTCGAATTAACATTATTTAGATGACAGAATTGCCTAATAAACTGAAATTACACTTTAGAGAAAACCGTAACCCCATCCCTCTCTCAAAAGTACCCTTAAACGCATTTTTCCGGAGTAATGTTTCAAATAGAAGTTGTAGCTCTTTGTATGTGTAGTTTTAGCAAGTTTCAAGAAAATCCCATTGGAGCCATTTTTGAGAAAATTGCAAAAAGTAAAAAAAAAACTAGTAAAGTGGTACTTTCGGTTGAGGAATTTTGACGTATAACATACTGTTAGATCCCATGGAGATACCTAAATGGAATATCAAGTTTGAACATTCTACAGTTTTTCGTTTTTGAGCTATGCTGTTCATATACATACATACACACACACACACACACACACACACAGACACAGACAATTTGCTAAAAACACTTTTTTGGTCTCAGGGGACCTCAAAACGGATATTTCCTGTGAAAACTCGATAACGGAAATCTGACACTATTACAATACTTCCTCTTACTAGGAGTAAGAGAAAGTAAAATAACGCATTTGAGTCACTGTGTAAATAACGGCGTTACAGTGCAATATGGAATGTGCTATAAGATCGGGTAAGTTCGTTTAATGTTCAACGCACTTGTATCCCCCACTCTTATTTTAAAAAAGTTAATAAGAATAAGAAATATACACATCTCTATACTAACACAAAGAAATGTTTATATATAATAATAATAATAATAATAATAATAATAATAATAATAATAATAATAATAATAAAGGTCTTTATTTCAATGACTATATACAATAATTTTGTACATTAGAAAAAGACTGACAGACTTGACTCATGGTCGAAAGAGAAGCTGAGTGAGAAGCTGTCTAAATGAAATTGAAAAAGTCTTATTAAGTTTCTATAGTAAGAAATTAAATATCAATTGGCCAGAATAACAGAAATTAAAAAACAAATTAAATTCCACATCTTTGGCTATAAAAGACAAAACAAAACAAAGAGAACAAAAATAAATTAAATATAAGATCTTAGGCATTATAAAAATTAAAACTCAATCGTCCAATCTCCACAATTCAAATCTACAACTCTATTTACACTGACTTATAATTCTCTGTTTTTTCTTCTTTTTTATAAACTATAATTCTCATCAAATATAAGGTCCCGCTGTTTTTCCTTTTTTTTAGCTTTTATTTATTTATTTTGTTTTATATAATAAATAATTTATTTACTTGATTACAAAATTATATACTTTCCTACAAACTGTCTTTTCTATATTTAATTTCAGTAATTAAATTCACTGATAAGCGCATACCTATATCTCCACGCATCTTTACAGTAGTTAACCAAGCTAGTCCAACATTTTCCATTTAAGTAACTTATGAATTCTTCCTCACTCATTATTACCTGACCAAACTATATCTCAGCCTAAATTCCCGCAAGATAGGGCAGACCGCTATAAAGTGGAATACATTTTCTTCTCTTTCTGTCAAATTGCACATAGAACAAAGTTTTATTTCACTATCAAGGTATATTTGTTAAGATAAAGCCGTTCCCCCCGTGCTTTGATTATCCAGCTGATAAAATTACTATTCAAAATGGTATTTACAAAGTTAAGTTGTGAATCTAATTGTTTATACAAAATGTGCCGTTGACTATTTTGTGCTGACAAATTATACTTATTAATTAACCTATTTTTAATAATATTCACAATTGAATGAATTTTTAATTTATTATTTATAAAATCAGATAAAGGAAGGATAGGTTTTACACAGATTCTCCCATTCTTTATGGAAAAACAGTTTTTTTTCAATTATTTCTTTTAACAATATACCAGGATATCTATATGCCGGAAGCTGCCTACATCTTTGAATATATTTTATGTGCAATTTGACGGTATACAAGAATGAGGGTAGTACCTTGGTTTCCAAATACAATACAAAATCAGGGGTATTAATGGGCAGACAAAATACTTTTTTAAGAAGAAACTTTAACAAAACCTCTATTTCCTTAAACCAGGTACATCCCCACACCTGTGCTCCGTAGCAGCCAATTGCCCTGCTTACTGCATTATATACCTGCAACTTAGAAGCAAATGGTATATCTTTATTCATTACAAAATTGCTGAATGAGTTAAGGGCATACTTAGCTTTTGAAACCCTTTCATCAAAATGTTTTCTCAAGGATAATGTCTGCGGAAGTGTAATTCCCAAATACTTGTAGCAATTCACAACATCAATCCTATTGATACCACCATATTTCATTTTTTGCTGGTTTTCCACCATTTTTAAATACCATTATCTTCGATTTATTTAAATTTATTTCTAGATTCCACTGTGAGCAGTATTTGTGAAGACTGTTTATCATCAGCTGTAATGAACTTTTATCAGTAGCCAACAAAACCAAATCGTCCGCGTAGGCCAACATTTTTATTACAGTATTTTTAATTTGCACGCCCCCATCCATGCAGTCTTCAATGTCATTTATAAAAAGGGAAAATAAAAGAGGACTTAGCAGACAACCTTGCTTTACACCCATGGATGTATAAAAGGAATCCGTCAGACCATTATTGCACCATACACTAGCTTTTGTTCCTGTGTATAAACTCCTTAGGACGTTGATTATTTTAGTAGAGATACCTATTACAGAGAGTTTGTAGAAAAGAGCATACCTACCTATATGATCAAATGCGGCAGACAGGTCTATAAAAAATGCAAAAACCTTATTTCCTTTTCTACTTAACCTAATTTTAATTATGCTGATTAAATTCATTAAATTATCAATGGTCGAGTATGACTTTCTAAAACCAGCTTGATATTCTCCTATTATATGATTATCTTCCACCCAGTTTGTCAATCTATTCAGAAGTAGCCCTGTAAATAACTTTCCTATTGTATTTCCAAAAGAAATACCCTTATAATTGTTTATTTCTTGTGTGCTACCTTTCTTAAATAGAGGAAATATAATTGACTTTTTAAACGTTTCCGGTACACTTCCACTTTTAAAGATCTTATTAAATACATAAAGTATTTTATTTAAGTAACTGTCTGGGCTATTTTTAAAATATTCATAAGGTATCCGGTCTAAGCCGGGGGCTTGGTTGTTTTTAGAGTTTTGAACAACCTGGAGTAATTCAGACATTTCAAACGGTACATCCAAAGTATCATTTTCTATATAGGGCTCAGCGTAATATATTCTAATTGCGTTCAAAGGAGGGTTTAATAAAGTTTTAAAGTATTGAAACCACTCTCCTGGCAGTATACTTTTATCCATTTGAAATTGCATTGACTTAAAAGAACGTACGAGACTCCAGAAATCTTTCGAATCTCTAACATTTTTAAATTCATTAATTGTTCTTTCAATAAACTCTTTTCTTTTAACTCTACATAATTGTTTATATTCCTTTTTAATTTTTAGATACAAGAATTTAATAGTGTCAGAATCTGTTTTTCTATAAATATTTAACAAATTAAATAATCGCGAACGCATTATCATACAATCCCTGTCAAACCACTCCTGTTTATTAATAAAATTTTTATTTGAATGACTTGTTAAGTTATAATTTTTAGCAAAATTCAGTATTATATCGGTTAGTTGTTTCAGATTTTCATGAGGATTTTTCGACTCAAATGAGATTGAGTTCACTATCTCTTCTACTTCTTTATGAAATGTCACTCTGTATTGTGGTAGCCATTTTAGTTTGGGTAATAATGGTAAAACATCACTATGGTTACTTTTCAAGTGAGGCATTTGATAGCGATAGGCAAATGGTCAGAGAACGGTACAGATACGATTTCAAAATCTGACACATAGTTGAGTAAATCCATTGACAAGTACACAAATCAATTACAGAGGAGCCCTGAGGACCTACGAAAGTATATCTCCCCGAGAATCTCCCTTAGTTCGTCCGTTCATGATTATAAAGTTAAAATCCTCTAAAAAAGAATGCAATAGTTTACCGTTCGTATTGACCATTATATCTTTAGAATTCCTATTAAACTTAATATGCTGTGAATTAACCAACAAGTATTTGGGAACTATTTGAAGACTGCCAATTCTGCTATTAAAATCTCCAATTAGAATAAACTTCAAATCCGAGTAATTGTTAATTAAATTACGTAATTTTTCAAAATCATTATTCCAATCGTTCCAATTGAGGTATATTGGTATAATATAATAATTACTATCTTTATAATTCATCTCAATCGTATCGTAATTAAAAAAAGTTTTAATTTTAACAATGTTTTTGTTAATCAGTGTTTTTTTAATGCCAATAATACGGCCTTCACTAGCTCTGCCAAAATGTTGTTTTTTCACAGCTGGGACCCAACTTATATTATATTCTTTAAAACGTTCCTTAAAAATTAAAATAAATTTTTCTTCAACTACAAAAGTTTCGAATAGAAAAAAAATTTCATATTTTTCTGAATAAGAAATAAAATCTATTTTATGCAGTTTATCCTTTAGACCTGATATATTAAAAGCAAAAACACTAAAAAAAACATCTGAATTATTACCTGATAATCTTTGCTTAAATTTTATGTGACTTTGTTGATGAGGCGGAATCGCTACGGGGGCGAAAAATATCCTCTGTCTGAGCTGTCCCTACTGAGCCTTTCTTTATTCGCTTTCTCTTCTTGGTACTGGCTGCTTCAGTAGACGTCTCTGCTTCCTCTTCGTCCTCCTCGACTGCAACTCCTCCTTTTCTTGTCGTAAAATATTGACCATCAGTTTTCATTAGAGCAGAATAATGATAGAATTTACCTTCTATCATTAGGCCATTTCTTCTCATCAAGCAATTTTGTCCTGATTCCCTAATCTGAGATTGAATTTTCAATAATTCTTTACGTTCAGCTTGAGAATCTTTATCTAGATCTTCACCTATATAGATCTTACTACCTTTCAACTTAGCAGCATTTTGAAACATTTCTCTTTTCTTTATCTTTGATATCAAAGAAACTACTACAGGCCTCGGTCTGTCGCCACCTTTACCTATTCTCCTCCATAATTTAAATCTGTTTTTGTTATTTGTACAGACAGTAGTTTATTGCATGAATCTAAGATAGTATTTTCTAGTAAATCAAAATTTTCTCCGCTAAACTCGTTTATTCCAAAGAATATTATGTTATTCTGTCTCCTAATAGACTCAATAGTTCTTTGCTGTTTAGCAACAACAGTTTTGAGTTCCAGATTTTCTTTTTCTAAGTCTTTACATTTATTTCTATATTCCTCCAGTTTTGAAGAAAGACTTAAATTCGATTTATTTATTTCTCTTTTTATTATATCCTCAATATCTGCTTTAATTTCTTTTTTAAAATTATCCAAAAGCTTAATTAGTTCATTTAAATCAGTAGACATTTTTTTTTTTTTAAATTTATAAAAGAGAAGTAACAGCAGTTTATTTTTATGATGAGACGAACTTAATACCTGTATTAGTAGTAGTAGTAGTGAAGCGGACTGCCGTGGTGGGGACAGCCAATGAGAGAGCGGATGCACTATAATTCTCTTCTCTTTCTCTTCACTTTGGCTTACCTCGTAGTTAAACACACACTTTGACCTTATACAGATAATTTTATTAAAATCCAAGCAATATTTCAATTAATTACGTAAAATTGGGTCGTCAAAATTTCGTGAAACTTTTCACTAATATTCTAGCTACAGTTCGCTATAACTATACCAATTTTCACCCGAAAATTCCGCGTAAAACTAGATTAATAAATAATTTCACTAACAGAGATGTTCTCACTTTGAAAGCTCGACAGCGACTCCTGTTTATATATATATATATATAAAATTCTGCAGCGCGACGCCGAAATGACGCGAAGCCCCCAACTTCCTACATTTTATAGATCCCTGGTATGTATACGTATTATACATACAATTCACTACAGTGCACATAATTCATTAAACAAACACATTAAAGTGAGCTCCTAAACTGATATATGTTCCTATTCTTTTATGTCTGATTCTCTGATTCGCCAACAAATTAATATTTTTTTTTCACATCCATCCATCATCATACATGGATTTGATTTGATATTTAACAATTGTATAAATCAGGCAATATATACCATTTTTACTGTGACTAATGTTTGTAACTAATACAAAAATGAAAATATTTTTTAGAAATTGAATTATGAAATAAAATAAAAAGTTGAAAATTTGTTGTTACTTTTTATTTAATTTAATTTTTTTTTTAAATAGCTGGGGGCTTCAGTCGCGCAATCGCGAATACCAGTAGCCGCCACTGGCTGCAACTGACCGGGAGGTCAAGAGGGAAAGTCTGCGAAATTTTCCTTTAGCGGCGTGCTAGCTTCGCTCCTCTTCCTGTGGGAGAATATGAGGTGATACGTCTCTCGAATCCCTTGTAGGTCGCCTACTTTGTATATTTTTCTTACTTTCCACTCTGCAAGCTCTTCCTCATTCCTCCTAAATTTTCTCTATACCCCCTTTTTCGACCTGGGGTGTACAGGAAATTCAACTAAAATCCGGCTTCTGTCGCAGAATATAATCACTAAATCGTTTGCATACAATAAAATGTGTAAATCCTTTTCTACCCCAAGGTTAATTCCCTTGAAGTTAAATTTATCAAAGTATTCAATAATATCCGCAGTATAAATTGAGAAAAGGAGAGGGCTTAATATTTCACCCTGAGGTACTCCTTCCGAAACCGGGATTTCATTCGAATGATCTGCAATTTTTATGGAGGCTGACTCATAAAGATTTATTAATAACCGCAAACACTTACCATCTATACCTGCCTCATACATTTTTTGCCACAATTTACTATGCGGAATAGAGTCGAATGCTCTTTTAAAGTCGACAAAAGTGCCAAACACTTTCCTTTTATCTAACCTAAAGTGTATATTTATTGCGGACGGTTAAAACTTAATTGCCTCTCTAAATATTGCGAATTAAACTCTCTTACTGTAAATACCGAGAAAACAAAAATTGTAATATTTCATAAAGGGGGAACCTTAGGCAAAACAAATCATTTCTTTTACAGTGACTCCAAAATCGAAATTTGTAAGTCTTTTAATTATCTGGGAGTAAAATTTGCATCATCGGGGAAATTGAGACAAGCAAGCTTATTGTTTCTATCGAAAAATGCCATTGCCAGTCAAAGAGTAATAAGATTATTAGGATCGTGTGAGTCTGACTCTTGGGACGCAAAGAATAAGGTGTATTGCTTGCTATTGTATATGTCTGAAATCTGGGGATTACAGTATGCTAATGTTGTAGAAAGAGGACAATTAAAATTTTTTTAAATGTTGTTAAGCTTGCCAGTCCATACCCCAGACAGTTTTGTTAGAGTAGAGACGGGACGCTCCCATGTTCTATGTAAAATATTAAAACGAAATGTTAGGTAAATAGATGTCTTAGGCCTTCTTAAGCAATTTCCAGTTTTTATTTCATAAAAATATTTATCTCTATTATGCTTCAGAATTGTGTGTTTGTAAGCAGTAGGCTGCTAAACAAATGATCACTAATAATGGTTAAGGAAATGTTAATAAAAGATGGCGCTATAGTTAGTGTGACTAATTGCTGGTGATTAGTTTTGCCTGAAGCTAGCATATTCAGCGTGTTTTGAACTCAAACAAGTTTCATTCGTGTATTTTGTATTCTATTCTTTAAAAAATAAAATTTTCTCAAACTACTTGATTCAAAATAAATCACTTTCTTCTGTGAATATATGAAAAATAGTACTGCATTATTTTTAGTATACCACTAAGCTGTTCGTTATTTTGTTGGAAAGCGTTTTGATCTGCTTATTCAAAACATATCAAAATGTAGCATTTAACTAAATTAATTGCGTGTATTTCGAGCGGACTTTTCTGCAAACCCCCTTTCAGATAGTCCACAGTGCTCACAATTTGACTATAATTCTTCCTTTATAATATTCAAATAATAAGAAACTTAGTGCACATAAATACATACATAGCAAGCTCTTTAGTTTTGCAAGCATTAAGTTTCTAAAGAAGCTGTGCAAGAGACATAGAAAATCTAAATACATTTAAATATGAATATAAGACGCAGCAAAAAAGAAATTGGTGAAGATAAATTACATAATACCGGAACATAATCATAAGTAATATGTGGTTACAAAATGAATTGAAGTACGCGTGTAACTTTTTTTTCTTTTAAGGCGCGTCAACATCAAGATCATTGGCACCTGGAGCCTTCTCAATATACTCTGGCCTCTCTCTTACAGATGACACTATCACCGGACAGTGTGCGGTAGAGGCTTCTAGAAAGAAAATTTAAGGACTCGAACCCTGGACCTCCGCGTGGCAGTCTAGCGCGCTACTACTGAACTGATCCGTTCTCTAAATACATCACTGAAGAGCAAAAATATAGCAAAAATCACATCATTAACATCAGTAGTAACTGTAAAAATTAGGGAGAAGAATTCCTGGTAGTTCATACCCAGCTAAAAAAATCTGATGTGCAACACTCACACGACTTTCTCTTACTGCAGTTGGCCTTGAGCTTTTGTAGAGTGCACATGTATAAAAACTTGTTCTTCAATTGAATATGTTTTTTAGTGGTGTAAAACGTTTTAATTTTAGAATTTTTGTGTTCAGTGCATTAGTTGACTTTTATGTATACATTTTTGTGTAGATTTTAATTTTTACTCGGTAAAGTGCTAATTTCATTGAATTTATTGCATAAAGTTAACTTTATTTCTGATAAAAGCAGAACATTGTTGATAACATGAACCTGCCCACAACAAATGTAAGTACAGGTGGAGAGAATCAGGTGAGTGATGGTGAGGATGTCAGTATTACTAATCTACTACTGGCCCGTATGGAAGTTATATCGCAAGATGTAAAGTTAATTAAAGTGGTGAAAGAAGATATGGCTCGAATTAAAGAGGAAAATAAGCAAATTATTGCAAAGGTAGATTTGTGTGACAAAAATCTTAAACAGGCCCTGCAATCACTTGGAAAAGATTTACTAAACATTAATAAAGAAATTCCTAAACTTAAAAAAGAAAATATTTAGTTAAATATAGAGAATTTAACCCTGAAAAAAGAGGACAATAGTTCAAAGTCATTACACAATATAATGCCATAAAAGTGGTCAATTTCCCAGTGAGTGAAGATGAAGATGTGAACTCAATTTAAGCAAATCTGCGAGCATATTAACTTTAATTGTTCGAATGATCTTTTTCAGTGTTACAGACTGAGAGTGAAAACCCCCTATAGCACACCCCCCCATCGTGTTAAATTTATAAAAAATAAAGATATAATTGAATTTCTAAAACATAAAAATTAAAAAATTTTCTTTGTCAACATTTGTTTTCACTAGAAGCATTCCACACTCAAACATTTAAATCTCCGAATTTATGTCAGTATTATGAGTCAGTAAAAAGGCCAGTATTTTGAAAAATAATAATTACACACAATTTGTTTGGTCAACCGTCTATTTATAAAGGTTTCTCAGGACTACCAACCTATTATTATTTCTAATGAAGATGATTTAAACAACATACACAAACAAATTGATTTTCCATCCTCTGAACTTCGAATCAATACGCCGGATATACCGGATATGTTTGACCAAGATGGGCATGACATAGATGTCTCTGACAATACTAGAGCCTCAAGTAAGAAGAGAAAACTCAAATTAATTTCTGCGGGATCTTCTAAAATCGGTAGCTTTTTTCGTCCCTCATCTAACGGGCAGCAATCAACATAAATCTAAACAGATGAAACTGTAATGGCATCCAGCAGAGAGAAGAGAGGTTCTCTCTGGTTAACAGAGACTACTCTCTGACTTAGGCAGGCTAGAGTGGGAGAACCTGTGTATATAAGCCGGTGAGAATCTATCTAGAGGATATCTATCAGATTCAACCATACATCGCATCGTGTCATATCTCCTACCTTTTATTGTATCAAAATCATTATAAAGTCCAGTGCAGTTTGTGTAAACTTATAGCTACATTATAACAGTGTCTTCATATCTCGTTTATTCAATCAAACCCAATTTCTCTCCTCAACAACTCCATTATATTGGTGGCAGCGTTTTTCGAATCCCGCTTCAGCTTTCGAAGGAAAAAGTAAGTCATTTTTTTCAATTTTATTACATTTTGGCATTTAATTTTTAATATTTAATACATTTATTTCTATATTTATTTTTACATTTAATTCTTCTACACTTTATCGACTTTTTTTTGGTTTATGAAAAGAACCGATGTCATCAACATATTAAAACAACATAATCTCCCAATAGGCGGTAATTTATTAGTTTTAAAAGAACGCTTTCAAAAATTAAGTAAATGGCAACTTATACGATTGATGGTCAACAAAAAACAGCCGATGAGGCGGTCGCGTACCTTTAAAATAAGTGCAATACGGCAAATCCTGTGAATATTAGGAATCTCCAGATGATAAATAATTTACTTATATTCGACGGTTCGCACCATAGCGATATTTCCAGCTTCATCGACCAACTCAATAATTATAGTGTCCTGTCGGGATGGTCTGATGCGGACAAATTAGAAATTTTGATTTTAAAATTGACTGGTCCCGCAAAGATTCATTTTGGTACTTTTAAAAATCAATGCGCGAATAATAATGTCTCTTTAACCTATCAGAAGGCAATAGAAAATCTGATTAACAGATTTAAAAAAGAAAAAACGCCCATTGTTCTTTTACAACAAATAACCAGCCTACATCAGAATCCGAATGAAACTGTTGAAGCCTTCTCTGATCGCATTAAACATATTTCTACCTCGTTGCTTTTTAAAGCACAAGAGAATCCACTGCTAACCTTACAAAACCTTGTAGATAAATTAACAACAGACGCCTTCATCAAATCTTTACCTAATTCAATTAAGGCTCAGGTTCAGATAAAATTTCCTAAAAACCTAGATGAGGCACAAGCTTATGCCACAGCCCTTAGAGATATTCAAAACGTAGAACCGCAAGGTTCAATATTTGCAATAAAAAAGACGGATACGCCTGTAGAATCCACACAAAAACCGCCATCGCCTTGCAAACACTGTGCTGCCATGCACTGGCACAATGAATACAAGCAAAAATTCCAAGTAGTAACATCGCGGCGAAAAAGAAACTTAGTTTCAGAACCATCGTCGCCGTGTAAATTCTGTCAAGGCAACCACTGCAATCGCGAGTGTAAGAACAAAAATCGAAATAAAACGCGCACTAATTTTGGCAAAAAGCCTCAATACCAGTCGAACTACCGTCCCTTCAAGCAAAGTAGGCCTTATTTCAAAAAACAAAGTTTTAATAATAATAATAATAATAATAACAATAATAATGGGCACGAGGTTTTGGGGCTAGGGTGGAAAAGGGGATCCTGGGCACTGAGGGAGACGACGAACTGCGGGCGTCCGATCCCAACACATGTCTTTGGCCTCGGCTTCATCCGAGAGCCCTACCTGGGGGATAGCCCGACTCCAGGAAGGCCAGGAAATTCCGCCTCAGGTGGGTTCCTAGGGTTAGGAAGGGGGCCGCGGGGACACGGGTCAGTGCTTCGGTATTGGAACGCTGTCTTCCGTGGCACCGGACTATATTGGGGTGCGATGGCCCGCCCTGATAGTAACCGGGTCCATTTGAGCGTCCGTGGAGGCGGGACCACGTACCTTGACGAATTAATTGTGATTTCTATGGCTAATCATAAACCTTTTCTGGGCCTAGCCCAACAAATCTCTCACCCCAAATTTCTAATCCTATTCCTACACCAATTAATCCTTTCTCTACTCCAGCTAATCCCCTTCCTATTCCTACTGAAACCCAAAACTCTTCCATTTCTATCCCTCCTACTTTCCAATCACCTAATCCCCTATCGACTGATGATTTTATTGGAACACGACCAGGCGCAAATATGGACAATTCCAATTCTTTAGGAAAACCTTCATCTGAGGTGCAGTTCACACTGCAACCTTATAGCCCTACTTCCCCGCCAAGGAAGAAAGCCAAGGGCGGCCACAGAAAGGAAAATAGCTTAGGATTTAAATTCATTGACCTTGAAGAGGATAACTGGGGTAGATTTTTTATTATAAAGAAAAAGGAATGTTCTTTAAAACTCTTCAAATTTACAAAAACCCACCTAGGAAAGACCAAGAGCGTTAAAAAGCTTAACGATGGCTCTATTTGTATAGAAGCGGATAGCCGCAACCAAGCTTCAGCCATCTTAAGCTTACAGAAATATATGGATGCAGAGTTGGAAGCAGGTCCCCACAAGAGACTGAACTCCTCTCAAGGTGTAATCACTTGTCGGGACTTCCTAAACAGCACTATTGAGGACATAAAGGAGGGTTTGGCAGATCAAGGAGTAATAGAAGTGAGGAGGATAAAGAGGATGCAGGACGGGTCCCTAGTGGACACCGCCTCTCATGTCCTCACTTTCGATCGCCCGAAGCCGCCAGAAATGATTGAAGCACGTTTTTATAAGCTGAAGGTGCGTCCATATATACCTTCACCTATGAGATGCTACAAATGTCAGAAGTTTGGACACACCTCCGCGAGATGTAAGGCTTCAGAGGCAGTGTGCATATGGCAAACCCTTGCATGAAGGAGAGTGCACACCGCCAGTAACTTGCGTGAACTGTGGCGGTGATCACACAGCCAAATCCTCCGGGTGCCCAATACTGATAAAGGAAAAGGAAATACAGAAAATAAAGACATTGCAACAATTACCATACCATGAGGCAAGGGCCATTGTGGAAAGCAAATCCTACGTAACAAATGAAATTTCATTTGCTGAAAAGTTAAGGGCACCCACATCAGTGGCACATACAGTTACAGCCCCAGTACAAGGGCAAACATCAAAAGGCTCCTCTTTGGCCTTGAGGAGAGCTATTGTAAGGGTGGGAGAAATTCCACCATGTAACATTTCCCCGGCTTTAAGGGGAACCATTGAAAAGGTGGGAGATATCTCACCACTCCAATTTAAGGCCCCTCAAGGGGCACTGATAGCCGATAGGCTATCAATAATTACTCCCACAACTAGTGGGAGTGACAAGAAGGTGGAATTCAAACCACCTAAACCAAAGACTTATTCCGAAGGGGAATGAAGGTGGTTAGTCCACCAAAACGTTCCCTTAGGAGGAAGACTCCAAAACTAACCCTGCCAACACCCTACCCGACTGTGTGGACTGGCGGGAGCATCAGCAGAGCAATTGGAGGACAAATGCTCGCCAGCTCCAACGTTCGTTCTACTAAACAACAGTGGGAACTGTTGGGAACGGACGTAGAAGCATCAGAATCGGAGGGTGGAAATATATCGGACCGCCCTCCAAGACGTAAGAAAAAGGGTTGGCCAAAGGGCAAACCCAGGAAAAACTGTGCCACTGAATGAATGTGTATAAATATAAATATCCAACAATGCATCCATATTATCTTAGATATTCTGGGAAAAATATAAATAGTATAAGTACAATTAGTCTTAGAATCTTGAAATCGAATTGGATCCTGCCCGGAGTGGTCATTTTTTACAATAAAGATGTGTGAGTCCATTATACAATGGAATATGCGGGGCTATACAAGTAACATCGAAGGTGTACGCCGAATAGTGGCGGAACACCGACCATTTGGGTTGTGCCTCCAAAAAACAAAAATTCGCCCGAGGCAACTCATACGAATCCCTGGGTACATCATTTATAGCAAAGAGGTGCAACCTGCCCCAGGTGGGAGGGCGCACGGTGGAGCGTCTGCGTACAGGAAAATATCTCCAGCAGACGGCTAACCCTCCAAACTGATCTACAAGCTGTTGCCGTGCGTCTGACTGCACCACTGCCGGTCACTTTAGTTAGTATTTACCTGCCAGATATATATTGGCAGAGAAGTGATCTGGAGAATCTGCTCTCGCAGCTCCCTGCCCCGGTGTTGTTAATGGGTGACTTCAACTCTCACAACACCTGGTGGGGTTCAGCTATGACTGATGTTCGAGGCAGAACTCTTGAGGAGATTATAGACAATGCTAACATGATACTCCTCAACAGTGGTGAAGCAACACGATTTAATGCACACTCAGGAAACTTTAGTGCAATTGACCTGAGTGTAGCAACACCCACCATTGCAGTTCGCTTAGAATGGACCACACTGGATGAATTATACCATAGTGACCACTTCCCAATCTTAGTATCGAGCTCCATCTCCAGATCAGATTATGTGATCCCCTAGAGATACGACATCAAAAGAGCAAACTGGCCTGCTTACGCCGCCAGAGTGGTGACACCAGCACTTACTGGGGATGTCACCCTCGATACACGTATGTTTACAAAGGCGTTGATGCAGGCGGCCGGTGGCACCATTCCTAGAGTTGGCGGGAGGGTCACAAGACCCCCCGTTCCTTGGTGGACTCCGGAATGCAAGGCAGCCAACGCGGCAAAAAAGCAGGCATTTAATAGATTTAAAAGGTATCCGACGGAGGAAAATTTAATAAACTTTAAAAGACTAAGAGCCAGGGAGAAGTATCTAATCAAACAAGCTAAAAAAGAAACCCTCACCTCATATGTGTCGAAAATTTCCTCATTATCGACATTGAAGGAGGTGTGGGATAAGATAAGAGCACTCTCTGGCAATCGCAGAACCCCATCGATACCAGTACTAAAAGTCAATGATGTCGTTGTCACCGAGCCGAGGGACGTGGCTGAGGCCCTGGCTGGACATTTTGCCCAAGTGTCTAGCTCACTGGTTACTCGGCAGAATTTTTCCGGAGAAAAGGTGACCAGGAGCAACAGCCACTAGACTCTGAGACTGCCATCAATGAAACATATAATGAACCGTTGACAATGCAAGAATTGGAAAATGCTTTAAAGAAATGCAAAGACTCTGCTCCAGAGTTGGATGGGATCCCGTATGCTATGATAAAAAATATGAACCCCTCTGTGAAGGAAAGACTTCTCCAGTTGTATAATAGCATATGGGAGACCGGCCAATACCCTGATGGTTGGCGGAAAGCAATGATTGTACCGATCCCCAAAGAAGGAAAAGACCCTAATGATCCCTCTAGACCTATTTCGTTGACCACCTGCTTGAGTAAGGTCCTCGAATCTATAATTAATTATAGATTAGTGTATGTGTTAGAAACGAGAGGACTTTACAGCCAGCATCAAGCAGGATTTCGCGGGTATCGTTCCACGTTGGATCAAATGAGCCACCTTGAGATATATGTGCAAAACGCATATGCGTAGGGAGCAGTGCTGACTGTGTTCTTTGATCTTGGAAGGCTTATGATTCGATGTGGAGATATGCGATTCTGCGGAAGTGTCACGAATGGGGATTGAGAGGGAAACTGCCGAGGTTCCTCCGTGGCTTTTTAGAGTCGCAAAGGTTCCGAGTGCGATTAGGGTCGGTCCTTTCGGACTCACATTCTCTTGAAAATGGAATACCACAGGGGTCGGTACTAAGCGTTACATTATTTACGATGGCGGTCAACTGTCTAGCCGAAGTTGTAGGAGACCCTCTACAAGTATCTTTATATGTTGATGACCTCGCCCTTTATTTATCAGGGAGTGACCTCGGCGAGGTCAAAGAAACCCTACAGCAGGCAATAGATAGAGTGGCTGATGAGGCTTCTAGGAACGGATTTAAATTCTCCAAAACTAAGACGGTGTGCCTACACTTTTGCCGTTTAAGACATGAGCATAATTCTCCTATTTTGTCTTTGGATGGCACACCAATCCAATATAAAGAAAGCATCCGATTCCTGGGTCTCATATTCGATACTAAGTTAACCTGGCAGGATCATATAGACCATACCTATAAGAAAACAAGGAGAACCCTCGATATTTTGAAATTTCTTGGCAGTTACAAATGGGGTGCGGAGCGGAATATTTTAAAGCACATCTTCATTTCACTAACCCGTTCCAAATTATAATATGGAGCACACTAGAATATAATGTTCAGCGCGCAAGTCACGCCTGAAATTATTAGATAGAATTTATAATGAAGGAATTAGATTGTTCACAGGCGCCTTCCGAACTAGTCCACTACAAAGCCTCTATGTAGAGTGTGGGATGTTACCTCCTCAGCTTAGAAGAGAACTGCTCACCCTGACCTACATCGCCGGAATATGGGGAAAACGGTTTCATCCGTTATTTCATACCATATTCGAGAGCCCACATAATGAAGGGTACCGTCAACAACTTTCACGGACGCGACCTCTTGGGGTCCGAGCTCTAGAGCTATTAGATGCAGAAAGAATAGAATTTAGCCCAGTTGAAGGGTGGGGCTTTGCGTCCTCACCTCCCTGTTATTACTTTCCGCAGGCGTCCGTATGGACCTGGCAATATATAAAAAAGAAGACACACCATCCGTCGTCTATAGACAAAAATTGCTAGAACTTTTCAACTTTTATAAAGATTTCCGGCCTGTCTTTACAGACGGGTCGAAGATAGGCGACGGCGTGGGTAGCGCTGTGTACACGGAGGGAGTTACCCTCAGTTGGACACTTCCTCAGTATACAACTGTGTACACAGCAAATATTTGCAATCTGCCAGGCCCTAAACTTAATAAAAGATAAAAAGTATAATAAGACACTAATATTGACGGACTCACTAAGCGTATTAATGGCTCTCCGGGAAAATTCTCGACAGATCCAATGATCATAAAAATTTACGACTCATTGCTTCAGTTATCAGCATGCGGTCTAAGGGTGACGTTCGCCTGGGTGCCGGGCCACATTGGTGTGTCCGGTAACGAAAAGGCGGATATGGCGGCCAAACAAGCTGCCTCTTCACATACTGAAGATGTCACCTGCGTACGTCCCACTGACTTACAAATACACATGAAAAATCTTATAAATAAAAAATGGCAAATTCAGTGGGACAGGACAAATGAAAAATTAAAAGATATTAAGTTATGTGTGCGAAGTGCTACAGTCGAGAATTACCCGCGGCATGAATCAGTTATTCTGACGAGGCTAAGGATTGGTCACACACGTATGACCCATGGGCACCTCCTTATTGGTGAAAGAAGACCGAGGTGCCCTCGATGCCGAGAATGGCTGACGGTGGCGCACGTGATGGAAGGGTGTCAGGCTCTGCGTACACTGAGAGAAAGAGCAGGTCTGCCATATGACAAGCGCGCTGTTCTAGAAGAGGGTTCTCCTTACATAAGGAGGCTATTTGCTTATTTAAGAGATATAACCGTACACAATAAAATTTAGGTTAGTAGTTAGGTTAGGTGAATCTGGGTGAAGGAATATCAAGTACTTCATCCAACTAGGTTAGTTTAATTATTATAAAGGGGAAAGGAATATCGAGTACTTGTGTGAGGCGTGGAATGAATGAATCATTAGTATGAATGTATTTATTTGCGAGAATGTATTTATTAGCTTGAATGTGTTTTATTGATCTGAATGTACTTATAGGCGAGAATGTATTTATTAGCGTGAATGTTTTTTTATTGGTTTGAATGTATTTATTGGCGAGAATGATAGCATGATTGCTTAGCGTAGGTTTTTATTTACCAAGGGATTGAAAGAAAGTTTATAAAAGTATTTCAACCCCATTAGCTATAAGTCAAATTTATTCTAGATCATTTAGGATGTGCAGGAACATTAGTTAAAAGTACTGCACATCCACTATTGTTACAGTAAATAGCCTCCTTCGCAATATTAGAAGTATTTTATACCTAAGTTAATAATATTATCTAACTTGTAATAATACTCTTAATAAACTCTAGTGCAAATAGAAAGTATTTATATTAAACATCAGGTTTTTTCTTTAGTCTGAATCTACCCCAGTTATTATTAAAATAAGAGATGGCACAAACAATAACCCACACTCCTCCTCGTCGACTAGATGTGTGTGGAATTGACTCTGTGTGTGTGGAAACCACATAATAACGCTTGTGTAATTACACTAATAAACACCACACACCATGAGATCTCCATCACCAAACATTTTCCAATCGCACACATTCATTACAACCCGGAGATACTAAATTCATCACACAAACATACCATAAATTACATTCAACAACTTTCGCACAAAGAAAAAACACAATTACAAGCCTTTCAACAACAATTACGCCAGAAACTTACTCATCTCTCTCCACAACAAGCAGACAAAATTGTTGAAACATTCTTTCCATTTTATGACATATTCACACATGATAAAGACTACAAAATAAAATTTACAAACATAACAGACCACATAGACACGCAAAATCATTCGCCTGTACACAGTAGACCTTATAAACTATCTCACTCAGAAGCTCCCATGCTAAAAGCTCTCATACAAGATAATCTGGATAGAGGAATAATTGAACCGAGAATTAGTAACTGGGCTCATCCGGTAATTCTGGTTAAGAAGAAGTCTGCGGATCAGACAAAAGTCGATCCAAACGACATAACCCAGTTACGCAAACACTATAGGTAGGTGGTTGATCTGCGTAAATTAAACGCAATCACCACATCTAAAATTTACCCTCTTCCAGACATTCAATACATTTTATCCACATTACATGACACAACATACTTCACAACACTCGACATATCAAACGCATTTCATTCCATTAGACTTGACAAATCATCACAAGACAAAACTACATTCATCACACAATTCGGTACATACAAATTCCTTACTCTTCCATTCGGATTAAAGAACGCAAGTTCCTGTTACCAAAGACAAATGGACAAAATTTTAACAGGATACACGGGTGACATGTGCCATGCATTCATAGACGACATATTAATCTTTCACGGCAAAACATTTCATGAACACTTAACATCCACACAAAAATTCTCACAAAATTACAGCAGGGCAATCTGTGTATAGACCTAAATAAATGTATCTTCTTCAAAGAAGAATCCAAATATTTGGGCTACACATTGAGCAAAAAAGGCATTTTTCCAGATCATGACAAACTAAAAGCAGTAGAAAACTATCCGATTCCGAAAAAATTAAAAGATGTTAGGGCATTTTTAAGATTTGTAGGTTTCTACCGCAAATTTATATATATTTTTATATATAATAGCCAAGCCCTTAACGGATTTAACAAAGAAAAATATTAAGTTTGTATGGTCTCCCCAATGCACATCGGCATTTCAAATTCTTAAACAAAAATTAATTTCTCCACCCGTTCTGGCATACCCCAATTATCAATATGAATTTATTTTAACTACGGATGCGAGCAACGTCGGCATATCAGCAACTTTGAGCCAACACATAAATGGTGAAGAGCGTCCCATAGCTTTCTCTTCACGAGTTCTGTCAGATACTGAGTCGAAACTTTGTACCACAGAGAGAGAATTGTTAGCTATTCTCTTTGGCTGCAAACAGTAACGTCAGATAATTTACGGCTACAAATTTAAAATAATTTCGGACCACTCGACTCTACAGTGGCTCAAAAATTTAAAAGACCCTCATTATAAATTATATAGATGGTTGCTCAAATTAAGCGAATATGATTTTTACACTGAACATAGATCTGGAAAAAGTATCGCGCATGCGATGCTTTAAGCCGTTATATAGGCTGCATCTGTACTGATCAGACAGTTGACGAATATTATCCAACAATTGATTTACTTGAAATTGCTCAGCAAGAAGCTGGCGATCCAGAATGTCAGCAATTAAAAAATTCAAACAATTGCAAATTCAATGATTAAGACCTCTTAATTACAGTCTCTGACAATTGCATTCTAGTACCGTCAGGGTGGCGTGATACTGTTCTACGCCTTTATCACGACAATCCGTTATCAGCGCATTATGGTAGGCAGAAAACGTATGAACGCATAAAATCACAATTCACTTGGCCAAACATCTCAAATGATGTTCAAAAATACGTTCAGACCTGCTATAACTGTGCCACAAGAAAAACAAAAGATGCCTATAAACCACCTTTAGGCACATTCAGTGAGCCCAAAAATGTCTGGCAAGCTATTTCCGTTGACGTAGTTGGACCACTGGATGCATCTGTCAACGGCGATACAGGTGAAGAATATAAATACAGTCAAACTTCCATATTACGAACTTCTATATAACAAATTTTTCTATATAACGAACTTTTGCAATGTACACTGCTTTTTGAGTCAAAACTACACATAAAACTGTTTCTAAATAACGAAGTTAAATTTCTATACAACGAAATTTTTAAGACAAACTAAAAGTTTTATGGTAAATATATACCAATCATTAAATACATGCTTATGCATTTGGTATTGATAAAATCAGAAATTAAAGACATCTTCAAAGGGGTGTTATTTAAAAATCAAATCCATTTACAAAATTCAAAACTTCTAAGAATAGAATGTAATCCTGCATTTCCTCCTTTTAAGCATCTAAACATTAAATCCTTTTATTGAATGCAAAGGAAGTGAAAGTTCTAATAAAAATTACCAATTAGGATTTAATCCTTCCTTGATATTCCTTTTATTCCTTTACTGTTTACCGACCTAAGTTTTAAAAGGAATTTCCTAATTAGGGTTGTAGGAACACCCAGCATATAAAGTTGAAAACTTGCATTGCAAATTTTCATTTTAACTTCAGTTTTTAGAGCGAACAGTTCTAGTGAATTACAGAAAATGTCAAAGCGAAAGTGTTTAAGCATTAGTGACAAAGTTAACGTGCTGCAGGAAATTGATAAAGGTGCAAAAAAGAAAGACATTGCGGCAAAGTTCGGAATTCCTGCGAGTAGTTTATCAACAATATTAAAAGATCGCGAATCAATTTTGAATCAGCCGATGGTGGAAAACCTTCAGCGAAACGTGCTAGAGCCTGCGTTTACGACGATTTAGATGAAGCAGTTTTGAAGTGGGTGCATTTAATTCGCGATAAAAACTTGCAAATATCGGGACCATTAATTAAAAAAAAGGCGTTAAAATTTGCACAATCGCTTGGATATACAAATTTCCAAGCAAGCACTACCTGGCTGGATAAAATTAAAAAAAGGCACGGCATTGCTGAAAAAGTGATTTGTGGTGAAAGTGCGGTTATTAGTGAAGAAGATTGTAATCAATGGAAGATTGGAACATTGAAGAGGATTCTGGAAAAGTACGAGGCAAAAGACATTTTCAATGCAGACGAAACTGGATTATTTTTCAAGTGTACCCCCAATAGAACGCTCGCTTTCAAAAATGATAGATGCTTCGGCGGAAAGCAGAGCAAAGAAAAAATTACCGTCTTATTAGGAGCGAACATGACAGGAAGCGAAAAGCTTAACCCGCTAGTAATCGGTAAAAGTAAAAATCCACGTTGTTTCAAAGGGACCAAATCGCTTGAAGTGGATTATTACTTTAACAAGAAAGCGTGGATGACTGGCCAAATTTTGGAAGAGTGGTTATTAAAACTGGATAAGCAAATGATGAGACAACATAGGAAAATCGCTTTAATTGTGGATAACTGCCCATCCCATCCTTCTGCAGTCGCAGGGAAACTTAAAAATACCGAACTGTTTTTTTTCCCTCCGAATTTAACCTCTAAACTGCAGCCAATGGATCAAGGAATCATCAAAAACCTTAAATTCCATTATCGGAAGAGAGTTTTAATGAGGATGGTTAATGGAAATGAAAACAACATGCCTGACAAAATCACCGATTTAAGGCAATGCATTTCAGAATTAACAAAAGTATGGACTTATGAAGTAACTGAGATGACTGTAAGAAATTGTTTTTCTAAAGCAGGATTTAAACGAGATTCCACTTTCCGACCTACAGAAATCGTGGGGAGAATTATGCCAATTAAATAAAATTACTACCGATATTATGTTAAGCGATTATCTCGAGGTTGATGACGATTTAATTACCACTGAATATCCTACCAATGAAGAAATTTTAGAAACGTTAGAAAACAACCAGACCGGTCAAACTATCGAAGACGTAGAAGAAGACGATGTTGAAGAACCCGCTAAAAAACCATCCAACGAAGAAATGATTAAAGCATTTCAAACTCTTCGCAGCGGATTGCAATATTACGAAAATGTACCTGAAAACATTTTTAATGCTCTCAATAAGTGTGAAGCCTATTTTGAAGAAAGAACGTGTTATAATTATTCTGTGCAACAAAAAATTACAGACTTTTTTAACAAAACGTAATACATATGTACATAATAATTATTTAAGTTGACTAGGTCTTATTTCTATACATATGTAATGTATATGTAAAATAGATGTAGTTGTACATAAATATGTATAATAAAAAGTATGTATGTACATTAAAGCAATGCCAGTAAAAGGTGTTATTTCCCTATAACGAAATTTCTCTATAGCGAATTTTTTTTCAGGATTTAGCGACTTCGTTATATAGAAGTTCGACTGTATATACTAACGATAATCTGTCAATATTCTCGCTATTTGCAGATGTTTCCCATGACGAACCAAAAAGCAGAAACAATTGCACAGATTCTGGTTAATGATATATTTACCAGATACGGTACGCCTAAATATCTTCTTACAGATCTGGGTACCAACTTCACATCAACAATTATACTCCAGATCTGTGAGCTATTAAAAATCAAGAAAGTATGCACAACCCCTTATCACACTGCCTCGAATGGTCGTTTAGAACGTGTGTACAGAGACATCGCGAACAATTTATCCCACTATGTGCAAACTGATAAAAAGTGGCACAAATATCTATCATTAGTGAAAACAGCTCACAATTCCACCAAAAACATTTCCACAAATTATACTCCCCATGAAATCGTTTTTGGAACAAAATTTCAGTTTCCCTGGATTCTGAATTATCAGGAGAAAAATTTACAAAATTTCAATATTCACACCAAATGTCTTTACGATAAAATACAACAAGTTAGGAAACAGGTCAAATCAAATAATGAAAAAGCCAAATTAAGAAGAGAAAAATATTATAACAAAAATATTTCAAAAGAAAAACTAAGTGTAGGTGACCACGTTTATTTAAAATCATTTACATCCACGGGAAAATTTATAAAGAAATATCATGGCCCTTATCAAATCTATAAAGTATTTCCCAACCACACAGCTTCTATAACTCTCAATAACAATGAGAAAAAAATTGGTACACCTCAGCAAGCTGAAAAAGGCCCACATTAGAGGCAAATCAAAATCGCACGCCATGAATCTACGGCCAAGAAAAATATAAAACAAATTTTGCACTTTCTCAAAAAATTTAAATAAATTTCCTGGTGTTGGGAGGAGAGAATTTCATTCTTGTCTAGTCCAAGGAAAATTTCTAAAATTCAAAATTCTAGATTCTAAATTGAATTAAAACCTATTTCAAACAAAAAAACTTATCTTCAGTGTGGTAGAATAATATCATTTTTATTATTAATAAATACAATCCAATAAATATTTATGGAATTTCAGGTCACGCAAAGATTTCAACAAATTATTTAAACATTTTAATTATTCAATTTTATTTTCAGATCGCGAAGAGATATCTTCAAACATTTTTATAAATAATACATTCTATTTTTTTTATTACAATAATTGTATTTACCTAAATCTTTCTATTAATGTTCCAGGTCAAATTCTTTCATGTATGGCACAATTTCATATCTGTAACACATGTTTCAGAAATTCAAAGGCGGTAAAAATTAATTGACTTAACAATTTATGAGAAATTTTAGGTCAAAGAAACAGAACAATGTGACTTTCACTGTACAGATGTTTTTCCCAGACACCAGAATATTCAACTTCAAGACAGCCTCAAGACAAAGAAATTAAGCTAACGACCCCACAGACAAGCCGAAATCTATTCAACCAATGGCCTTTCCAACCATTTACAAGAAGTGATTGTCTACACAATACAAACGAGGTCAAGTTTATAATGAATTTCCAAATTTATAAAAAGTTTTTAGGTCAGAAACAATGTGGAAACCTTTCACTGTACTTTGCCAGATACCAGTGACAATGAATAGAACGTACAAAGGTTCTCTCTACAAACAAGCGAGCCGAATTCTATTCAGGTAACTGACCTGCTAATTCTTTTCTGTACCAGGTAAAATCCCTTACATTTAATATTTGATCTTTAAAAATTAATTGCTTTATATGTCGGTATTTGAACTGTGATTGTCTACGTCCCTTATAGTATTTATATTAATATTTATAGCCATGTATTGTGACGATCTTTTCAAATCATTTTATCCATGGTGAAAGTTATTAAATAATGATATATTTTCTTTCTCTCTCTAGCTTTAGAACTATCAAACCGTTTATTTCATTCAACTTATTTTTATAACTAAGTATATTTTTCCTTAATGAATGAAAACAAATGAATTCTTTAATCTTGAAATATGTTTAAACAATGTACTCTTTTTCCTCACGACCTTTTAGCAACTTCAAACCAACTTCGAAAGGAATGTTAAACAATTAAAACAATACTACGAAATCTGCAGATATCGTTCCATATTTAAAGTATATATGTGCACACATCGTATGAGCTCATTTCCGGAACATTGCGATCGCTTCCTTCCCACGAAATTGCGCAATCATTCCTTATTCCTGCTCGCTTAGCTTTAGATTATAATCATAAGCAATAACTATAAAATCTATTATTAATAATAAATTAAAATAATACAATATCAACAAAACAATAAACAAAACAATGATATCATGAATATACAAATTCCATATCTTCAGAACCAACTTTTACTAAATTTTATTATTAACTTACTATCCATTCATAAATATCATTAATGTTTACATACATTTTATTATTAATTACTATTTAATATTTATCTACTATCCTTGACTTCTTTTCTTTACTTCTCTTCTTTGAATATTTTCATTTTTATTAACCTTATATTTTTTAACATTACCTTTTTAATCCTTATTTTCCAATATTTTATTAATTATACAAAATACACACGCAAATGTAATTATTACTCCTAGATGGATCGTATTGTATATATATAAAAAAAAAAGAGAGAGAAAAAAAGTTAATTTTAATCACTGGTCATAATAATGTTAAATGAATATTGTATTACATTTTTTTCTCTTTTTCAATGTTAATTACAACTATGAAATCATCATATCTTCAATGTTAAGTAATTAAATTAACTTAAACTGTAAATATTTAAACTATATTTTATTGTTCATGATTTTCAATTTTATCAATGTAGACTATTAATTTAACTTTGAACTTTTTTTCGCCTTTTTTCAATGTTAAGCACCAATTTAACATAAAACTGTAAATATTTTTTACTGAAGTATATTTTTAATGATTTTCAATGTTAACGATTCAGACATAAAAGAAAACAATTTAATTTTATAATTTTTCAATATTTTTGTCAATATTTTTTCTTACAAACTGAAGACATCTTCATTATCTGATTATTTTAAATACTCGATTTAAGCTAAATATTTTTCATGATAATTGTATATTTTTTGAATTACTGCCATGGACTACGAACTCATGAATTCATTCTCTCCTTCTCTCTCCTTCGTTTTTTTATATATGACACAAGAAGACATCATTATCGCTAGCTTGCAACATCACCAGCCAGCTTCACCATCCTTAGCTAGCTCTCAACAAGGCTAAGGAGAATCCTTCCGAAGGAAGGCTAAGGATCGGAGTATCCTTCCGAAGGAGATACTCAATGAGTAAAGACACGAGGCCTAGTTCTGATGTAATGCTGGTCACCAGTGAATCCAGACTAGGTCTAGCAGCAGGGGGGTGTTTTAGCCGGTAGTCTATTTTAGGAGTCCGGCACAGCAGAGTCTCTGCGTCGTAAACGCATTTCACCCCTCGAAAAAAAAAAATTATTATTATTATTATTATTATTTCCCCCTGTGGTTCCGGGGGTAGAATAGGTCCACAGTGTCTCCCGCTTGACGTAAGAGGCGTCTAAAGGGGCAACTGACCGTTGACCGGATACCTTTTCCTTTCTTTTCTTATCTCCGTCCTTTCCATCTTTATTATTGTTATTATTATTAGTTTATCTTCCCTGCCCTAACCTCTCTTTTCCCGTTCCTCCTTCCCTTTCCCACCCTATCCTATTTTTTACTTTTCCCACCTGGCTGTAGGTATAAAAAGCTAAGGCAAGGCTACCCCGACAGAAAACCGTCTATGGGAGAAAATGAGGGAAAATTCTAAGAATAACTATACGGTGCAGGGGGGAAGATCCCCAGTACCGGCGGCCGTCAGGAATGCGCAAGCAGGCTCCGGGGCGTCGTCATCAAGCGACTGCAGTGCTACAGGAGTGGATCACTTGGGTTCTGTAGCATCTAATGCGACAAGAGTTAGGAAGGTTGGAAGGTTAGATGGTTCTCCACATTTAGGAACGAAGACAGGGTGTGAATTGGAAGTTAGATCTGGAATGGAGATCCCTTTTCAAAAGAGCTCTAAGATTAGAAGAACCCCACCTATAACTCCACCGAACCCTCACCTAATTAAGGTGCAGAATAATCCAGAAGAAATAAGGTTAAAAACCTTAGAAAAGGGAGCAAGAGTGAGGCAGTCTATGGAGGCTCTAAGAGCTCAAATTAGAGAGGAGCAGGAAAGAGAAGATGCTCTGCTCGAGAGCTGCTTAGAAGAAATATCAAATATGCGGGTGGCAGTCAAGCGGCAGCCGAATGTAAACGCTACAATTAAAAAAGGTCTCCCAAGGCTAGAGGATTTTCTGCTAGATATTCGAAGTAGACGGAAAACCTGACGAAGGTTGGATGAGATTCTCTCAGTAGAATCTAGAACAAGAAAAAGGCCGGGAAGCTCACCTCCGCAGCTGCAGAAGACTGCACCTGAGCAGGTTAGGAAGGTAGAAAAGAGGCCAGAAGAAGAGCTCAGAGCTGTAGAAAAGAGGAAGGACAGTGAAACGAAGAACGAGATGCTGACTGGTATTAATAAGGAAGAAGAAGTAACTGAATGGCAACGGGTTGGACCAAAAAATAAAAAGAAGAAGGATAAGCTCCCGCAGTCTTCCCCGACAAGCAGGGAAAATACAGAGAAGGGAAAACCACTTGGAGCTCGGTACTCTGCCCTTAGCATCAAGCCGGGGGAAAATATGTCCTATGCCCAAGTACTGCGCAGTATAAAGGACAAGGTCCAGCCTGAAGAGGCTGGGGCTGAAATTAAATCAATCAGGCAGACTAAAGATGGTCAAGTTTTACTAGAGCTAGGAAGAAAGACAGAAAATCCAGAGCAGTTTGGGGCTGTACTTACTTCGATTTTGGGGATATGGCATCGGTTAGGTGCCTAATCCCTAGGACTCGGTTGAGATCAGAGATCTGGACTGCCTCACGAATAAGGAAGATGTTGAACAGGCTCTTAAGAGAGATATCGCGGAGATTGGTGAAATGAGAGTTACCATTACACCCCCTGATGCAAGAGAACAAAGACTAGCGATAGTCCAGTTGGGGGAGAAGGCAGCTGCAGCACTGCTAAAGCAAGGAAGAATTAAGATTGTGTGGGCATTCTGTAGAGTCAGACAAAGAGTTGTTGTTCCTCGCTGCTTTAGATGTCTTGATTACGGTCACGTAGCCAGGACATGTGATGGGCCTGATCGAAGTTGTCTTTGCTATAAATGTGGAGGGGCAGGGCATAAGGCGAAAGAATGTACAGCTAAAGAGTGCTGCCTTCTTTGTGCGGAAAAAAGCTCTGAACAAGAGACACTAGCCCACGCTTCAGGCTCGGGAAGATGTAGGGTGTTCAGGGAAGCTCTGGAGAAAGCAAAGCGGCGACTGCGATGATTCACATCTTACAGGCAAACATGCATCGAAGTAAGATTGCGGATGATGAGCTCTTGTACCAGCTGGTATTGGAAAAGAAGGTGGATCTGTTGCTGCTTAGCGAACAATACCAAGACAAGAAATCGCCAGGGTGGTTTTCTGACCTTTTAGGCAGAGCGGCTATTTGGGTCCCGGACTTGGGAAAGGTTCCTGTGCACGTACATGGAGCAGGCAGTGGATATGTTTGGGTTAAAAGTGGGGAAGTCACGTACTTCAGCTGCTATTTCACGCCAAATGAATGTATCCGTGACTTCCAACAAAAGTTAGATGGGCTTGAAGATGCGCTCTTCACAAAAAGTGCTGTAATAGTAACTGGAGATTTCAATGCCAGAGCAGTGGAGTGGGGATCGTGGGGACCACGAATTCTCGTGGCAGGAGGATCATGGAAATGGCTGCAAGAACGAGTCTAATTGTGCTCAATATTGGTAGTACGACAACTTTTCGGCGCTCTAAGAAAAGTTAGACTTTTCGGGTCCCCATCCCTGATGTCTCCCTTGCTTCAGAGGATATAGCGCCGAAGGTCCAAGATTGGTATGTCATGGAAGATTATACTGGTAGCGACCACCAATACATCTCCTTTCGTGTGGAAGACAAGCGGTATTTTGATGCTATTCCTCAAACGAAACCACTTAGGTGGAATGTTTCTAGAACAGAAAAGATGAAATTTGCTGAGGCTATCTCTAGAAGAGTAAATATGGATGATACGCAAGTTCAGGATGAGCGGGACGCAGTTGAGACGATTGTCTCATCTACTATGAGGATAATCAAAGAGGCCTGTGAGATTTCGATGCCGTATAAGAAACCCCGACATCAGAAACAACCAGTTTACTGGTGGACACCGGAAATTGCCGAGCTACGAAAGAAATGCCTAAGATCAAGAAGGATAGCTCAGCGGGCAAGAACTAGGAGCCAAGCGGAAGCGAGATCGGCAGACTATAGGGCTGCGAGAAGGGCACTTAGACATGCCATTAGTTATAGCAAAGTTCGGTGCTGGAGGGAGCTATGTGATGAGGTCGATGTGGACCCGTGGGGGCGAGGGTACAAAATTGTGACTGGGAAACTTGGAGCCATGAAAAGACCAAGCTGTTTAGATGTGATGGCTATGGAGAGGATAGTTGGTGCACTTTTCCCCGAGCACCCGATCCGCGAAGATAGAGTCTTTGGTGAAATAAAGGAAATACCACTCTTCAGTGAGGAAGAATTAGGAAAGACTGTTCAGAGCTTGAAAAACCGTAAAGCTCCGGGCCTAGATGGAGTACCTTCAGAAGTGCTTAAGATGGTTGTTCAGTATAACCCTCAATTGCTTTTGAACATGTACAATATCTGTTTAGATAGAGGGATTTTCAGCACTCGTTGGAAGAGTGCACGGCTGGCGTTGAATAGTAAAGGGAAGGGGGACAGGCATCTTCTTACAGGCCCTTATGCATGCTGGATAATGCCGGGAAACTCTTTGAGAAGCTTATCAAAGTCCGTTTGCAAATGGCGATTGAGGCTGCTGGAGACTTATCTCCGAAGCAGCATGGGTTTAGAAAGGGGCGATCGATAGTCGGTGCTCTCTGGAAGGTAATAGATGCAGTGCGTGAGGCAGAAGAACACAATCATTTCTCACGGCGTATAGTTCTCTTAGTAATGCTCGATGTTAGGAATGCGTTTAATTCTGCTAGATGGATTGATATGCTAGGGGCACTGGAGAACAGTTTCAATATTCCGAGATACCTCCTGCGTATTATTAGTGATTGTTTAAAAGGACGTACGTTGCTCTTGAGACTACGGAGGGATGGAGAATGAAGCCTGTTACTGCGGGAGCAGCTCAAGGATCTATTTTAGGCCCTGATCTGTGGAATGTCTGCTACGATGGTCTGTTGCGGGAGAGGATGCCAGAGGAGACGACCCTAGTTGGCTATGCGGATGATGTAGCAGCACTCATTGCTGCTAGAGACGTAGAACTTGCACAAATCAAGCTAAATCAGATAATGCGGGTTGTTAATGGCTGGATGACAGACCATGGGCTGTCCCTTGCCCTAAGTAAGACTGAAATCGTGGTTTTGACCAAATCGATAATAGATAAGACCCTTCCATTTCGAATCGGTGAAGAAATCATTGAGTCTAAGCTGGCAGCAAAGTACCTCGGAATGATGATAGACTGTAAGCTGAGCTTTGGAGAGCCTATTAGAAGAGCGGCTGACAAGGCGGTTAAAGCGGTGACTCGGTTGGGGAGATTGATGGCTAATGTCAATGGGCCCAAGCCAAGTAAGCGCCGACTACTGATGTCTGCGACCCAGTCGGCCTTACTATATGGAGCCGAGATTTGGGCAGATGCTCTGAATAAAGAGTGTTACAGGAAGCGGACCGGTCATGTCCAAAGACTGAGTGCTCTACGGATCGCTTCAGCATACCGCCCTGTATCGGGTCCAGCTATTCTGGTAATTGCAGGAGTGATACCAATCCATTTATTAGCCAAAGAGAGGAAGGCTATATACATACGGAAAGCAGAGCTCAATGTCCGGTGATGTACAGTGTTGTCTGTAACAAGGGAACACTGTCGGGAGGCAGCAGTGCACTGAGAAGGCTCCGGGCGCCAATGACCATAGATGCTGACGCCCCTTAAATTACAAAAAAAATACTATTTAATGATAGAATTGTATAATGAGCTGAAATAGCACTTTATGAGAAAACATAACCCCAAACCCACCCTCAAAAGCCGCCTTAAATGAATATTCCCAGAGAAATGTTTCAAATAAAAATTATTGCTCATGATAACTTTAAAGAAAATCGTTGAGGCCATTTTCGAGAAAATCGCCAAAAAGTGGGGAAAAAAAATAATAAAATGGTACTGTCGGTTGAAAAATTTTGACAGACAAACTAAACGGAATATCAAGTTTGGACTTGATAGAACATCAGAGAAAACAGTAAACCTACCCCTCCCCCAAAAGCAGCCTCAAATGAATTTACCCGGAGGAATATTTCAAATAACATTGTAGCTCTTTATATGTGTACTTCAAATTAATAGTTTAATGAAAATCGTTAGAGCCGTTTTAGAGAAAATAGCAGAAAACGAAAAAATACTTCAGTAAAAACGCACTTCCGGTCATCCGATTTTCTTCAAGTAATTAAATCAAGTTGTAGCTCCTTGAATGTGTAGTTGATTCATTAAGTTAAAGATAATCGTTGCAGTCGTTTTCGAGATCATAAGAAACTGAAATAGCCATTCTGTAAAGTGGCACTTCCGTTTGAACAATTTTGACGAAAAGCATATTCTCAGGTCTGCTGGTAGCACTTTAACGAAATATTAACTTTGTAATTCTGCGATTTTTCGTTTTTGAGATGTGCTGTTCCACACACAAAGACAACAGACAGACCCACAGACCAATTGCTAAAAACCACTTTTTTTGACTCAAAGCACCTCAAAACAGATATATCCGGTGAACATTCGATTTCGAAACTTTGACACGATTACAATACCTGCTCTTACTAACAGTAAGAGAAAGTAATATAAAATAAAATTGTTTTATAAAATAATATTACGAGGGAACAAGTCAATTTCCTGTGTAGACTTAAATAGCAACTGGCGCTTTTATTAAATACTGATTTATTTGCATTTCTCCGAAATAATTGTATTTCCTTTTTAAATACAAAAGATGGGCTTGATGGTTCCCCGCCTCACTTAAAGTATACTGAATTCATTATTCAGTAAAATGAATTCATTATGAAATTTTTACAGGCGTAATTGATAGAATAATGTTACAATTTACTGTAGTTGTTTATTATAGTATATAAAATGAAAGTCCAACCCAATTAATAATTTATTATTACATCGTGAAACATGGTCTGTTTTCACAAGTGCATTGGGCAGCTGTTCAGCACTTCCCAGCCAAGATATTCACATAGTTACAGAAGGCACCATTAAAATAGGTAATATTTCTGTTTCCAAAAATGAAAATCTTTATTCCATTATTGAAGGAATACCAAAACAGATTGATGTTGATTTAAGGGTGGAAGCTGTCGATTATATTTATCGACGAAAGTTTGGTCGAGGAGTTATCCACCCTCAATAATTGTTAAATTCTTGTATTCTACTGTTAAAAAGAAATTTGTGAGAAACGCCGAACTAAACAAGGATAAATTGAAATTTTCTGATTATAAACAACAGATATATGTGAACGATTTGTCTCGCCGTCTGACTACAAGTTATTTGTTCAAATCAGGGAGCTAAAAAAGCGAGGTTTATTGTTTTCAGTTTGGCATCGTGATGGCCGCATATTTATTAAGAAAAATGCCGAGGGCGTACCGAAAGTAATTAGCTCAGTTGAAGATAAATCGTTGCTAAATGTTGGATACTCTAACGTCTTTTCAGCGGAAACTTTTTTTACTGAAGAAGAAGATGATATTGCTGACTCAGATGCTTCACTTAAATCAACATGTACAAAACGATCAAGAAAGAATGTCAAACAGCCACGATCTGAAACAATGCAGGAGTTCTTGTTCAAGAAACCGAAGGTCTATTAGGTAATTATACTTCTATAGGTATTTCGAAAAATGTTTTTGCTGATTTGAACTCTGAGGTTTACAATTATTTAAAGTTAGGATTTTGGTACGTTACTGGATTAAACTGTTTATTTAATCTATTAAGTAGCGAAATTGATAAAATATTAGAGCTTCAAATACTTTGTATCTGTGAGACCTGGCTTCATCACGATAATTTTTCCCTTCCTTCATTTTTGAATAATTATGATTATTTTTTTTCAAAGGCTTCTAAATATCATGTGACGGGTAGAGCATCTGGTGGTTTGTTAGTTTTCTTTAAAACAATTTTTGTGTGTGTTTATATATTAACGTGGGGAACTCTGTTTTTATCCTGGGTACTGTTTATTAGCCTCCATTTCTAGATGATTCAAATACAGTCAATTCATTTTCCGAACACTTATATTACTTGTTACAGCTTTACCCAGGGGCTCTTTTAATTCACGAATAGGATTACTTAATGAATTTGAGTATCTTTGCAAATACTTTTCTCTCAAATAGCAGAAATTCAAAGACTTAGTTATAAATAACAGGGGCAAACTTTTGATGGATTCAATGAGTGAATTCGGATTCTTTGTGTGCAATGGAAGGAGATGAAATTTCTGGCAGTTATACGAACATTATTAAGCTAGGATGCAGCGATGTCGATCTGGTTTAGGCAAGTTTAAGCTGTGACATTATATTCATAAATTTGATGTTATAAATAATTCTCACTTCACTGATCACAACTTCATCTCTTGATGAAAAGTATTCTCTTTTTATTGGACATATGCATGAAGTAATGAAAACTATTACGTTGGTTGCTACTAGTTTTAATTACTCTATGTCTAATAGGGGAGTTGACCGTAAACCTTGGTTCAGTCATTCCTGCCACTTAGCAAAAAGAAGAGTTAAGGCTCAACCCTGGTGCAAAAAATGGCGAATAAAAATTAACGAGACTTTTACATTAAGACAAACTACATTGGCCCCTCTATATTTTATGGTATTTCTCTTCCAACTGCTGACTATGTACGCTACTTAGGGTTATACATCGACAAACGGCTCACCTGGAACCTCCATACACGACTAAAAAGACAAGACCTCAACAGACGATTTAAACTATTATCACTACTACTCGGCAGTCGATCTAAACTATCTCTACAATATAAAAGACTGATTTACCTGGTATTATTCAAACCTATGTGGACATACGCTATTGGGGTTCAACCAAAAATTCCAATTCCCGCCGAATCCAGTCATTCCAATCCAAAATCCTCAGAAAAATTGTCAATGCCCCCTTCTATGTATCAAATCTCACCCTACATCAAGACCTCAATATTCCTTACATAAACGAAATTGTTAAAACCAAATACAAAAATTTCCATCTATCCCTTTCTACTCACCCTAATCCTTTAGTACGCCAGCTAAGTTCCTCTATCCTTCCAGATAATCCTCCCAGACGATTGAAACGCCGCTGGCATCGAGACTCTCTAATGAATAACTAAGTAAAGCCATATGTTTTTTTTTTATGGAGTCTCATCGCTGGGTGAGTTCTCCACACAAGTGACTCTGGTGATTTGTATCTTTCCGCCGCACATTTACTATTGTATTTATATACAGATGTAAATTACAAATAAATAAGGAAAAAAAAAAAGCTCAACTAAAGAATTGTAAGGCAACTTCATTTAGTAATGACTCCTTAACCGAGTACCATAAATTAAAAAAAGAGTATAAAAATACAGTTATGTCTAATATTTTGATAATATCGAAGTAACTTTAAGGAATGTTAAAAATACTACTGAGTTTTGGTCTGCTGTAGCCAAGTTTAGGCTAAAATCTTTTAGCTCAAATATTCTTTCTTGTCAGGATTGAGAGAAATTCTATTGTATTATTCCTCCAAATATTGTTGATAATATTAACTTCTTTGGTTATTTCGATCCCATTTTAGATGCAGACTTCTCTTTGGAAGAGTTACTGAATGTAATTAATGTCAACCCAAAAAGGCGACTGGTTTGGATTTGGTCCCCATGAATGTTTTAAAAATCTTGCCTCCTCCTGGGTGGTTTTCTCTTAACTCTATTTAATCAAGTTTTCATTCTGAAATTCTCTCTAAAGCTTGGTCTTCAATTAGAATGAAACTATTACATAAAAAGGATGACCCTCAGACCCAAAGAACTACAGGGGTATAGTGATTTTCAATTGCATTACCAAGCTTTTCACTAAGATTATTTATAACAGGCTTTATGACTGGATATAGGGACGCAAGTCCCCGAAGAGCAAATGGGTTTGTGAATTTGTACTTTCATTTATTATTAACATTAACCTGAGGCTAGAACGAAGTAAAGTGTTTGCAGCTTTTGTAGATTACAGAAGAGCTTTTGACTCTGTTAATCACAACAAATTATGGAGTAACGTCTACAGTTTAGGTGTAAGTCGGAAAACCCTACAAGTTATCAAAATTCGTATGACAATGCTTCGATGGAATTCAAGTTGATAATGATTGCTCTAAAGAGATATTGCTTTCGGAGGGGATTTTGCAGGGTGAAATTTTGAGTCTCTCTTGTTCCTTGTATCTCTCAGATGTAGTGACTTTTTTTGCCTCTAGGCATTTATCCGTCTCTCTAAATAAGGATAATGATCTGAATATGATCCTTTATGCAGGTGATATGGTTCTTCTTGCCCCATCTGGAGCAGAGCCCCAAAACAATTACATGCTTTAAGAGAGTACTGCGAAGAAAATTTACTATCGGTGAATATAAATAAACCTTTCGCTATGATATTTTCCAAGGATGGAAATTTATCAAATGTAAAGCAGTTATGTTAAGGAGAACATTGCAAAAGGTGTACATAATTTTACATACCAGGGGGTTCCATTTTTAAAATCAGCAAAGTTTTCTAAAGCGGGTAAATACTTTCTTGCAAAAAATGTAGCTGCTATGGCTTCAGTTATGTCTCTGTTAAAGTCATGTAAGAGTGATAGTTGAGAAACTAAGATTGCCTTGTATGACTCTATCTCTGAGAGTGTGCTCTTATACTTGGTTGAAATCTGGGGTTGTGACTTCAGTAACGTAATAGAAAGAGGGCTACTGAGATTTTTGAAATTACTACTACACTTACCAAGAAACACACCTGACTTTTATGTTAGGATTGAAGCTGGAAGGACACCTAACAAATTTAAAATTTTTAAAAGAGTATTAGGCTGGTGGATGAAATTACTTGAAATGTCTGATTGCCCAAACAATGCTATGTAAGGATGAAAGAATTGAGTGGAAGATATAATATGCCATATAACTGGCCGATGGCACTCAGAAACTACCTGTTGGAAACCTATTGGTGCTGAGGAATCATGGTCATTACAAAACATAACGTGATTCTTAAGAGTTTCCCTTCCTTATTGGAATCACTTAAGAACAACTTGCTGTCCAAAGACATCGAGTTTGTATTGAACAGTCGCTTTAATCCGTTTTATAGGCATTTCAGTAATCTAAACTTGGGAGAAATTAATTTTACCTACAATATTCACATTAACAAATTAAGATTAATAGCTCAACTTCGCTTACATTATAAAAAGATCTGTAATGTATATTTCAATCAGCAGAAATTTGAATTTAATGTTGATAGGTTTGTAAACTATGTTCACTAAACGAACCTGATAATATTGTACACGCCATCTCAAAGTGTCCTACTCTTTCAGCATATAGAGACCCACTTATTCAAAAATATTGTAGAAAGTCATGACGAAATTTTCATAAATCTTCTTTCTTTTACGGAGCAAGATCATCTATAATACACATCTATGATACTAGAAGCCTTGATAGAATTCCAAATTTGAAGTGAATCGGTTAACCGGAAGTGCAATTTTACACAATAGGTTTTCGAATTTTGTGGAATTTTCTCGAAAACGGTTATTTTCTTTAAACTTGGAATGCTTGCTGCATAGCTAGAAATGTATCATTTTTATTCGAAACATTTTTCCAAAAAAATGATTTTAGAGGAGTATTTAGTTTGAATTTAAACTGACACTAGATGGTGTTGAGCAGAGGGCGCCCACAATGTCCAATCAGGTATATACTATCTCTAAGCTCTGTCACCTTTTTTTATGGCCATCCCAACTAAAGTTTGTAAACATCGCAGTAGAGAATAATTGTCTAAGAGAATTATAACTAAGATTAGAACCAAGATTTTTTAGGTTTAGTGGATACGCTTTCCATTTTGTTAGATGTACCATTCACCAAGGTAGTTCAGTAAAGGCTGAAGCAATTCAGCATTGTTACAGGAATTTAAGGTGAATAAAATCTTTAAGTCATCTGAGAAAAACAACATTAAAGAATCAAAACAAAAGGAAATATATTTGATGAATAACTAGAAAAGGACTAAGCAATGATCCTTGAGGGACGCCGAACCAATTTTTAAGGATTTTAAAGCTTTAAACTCCTTCACTGTTGTATGTTCGTGTGAAAAAAAATCTCAAAAACGAAAAATAGTTCAAACTTGATATTCTGTTTAGGTACTAGATATTCTATCGACGGCACTGCCACATTAATGAATGTTTTCTTCAGATTCCAGATTTTTCTCAAAAATAATCCAACGATTTCCAGTAAACTTCGAATAATCATACACACACACATGAGGTAACATTTTTATGAAAAATATATTTCCAAGGGAATGTGCCCAGTTCCACTTCAGTGCACTTGATTTAGGTGCCACTACCTGTTAAAGCAGCATATTAAAGTATTGCAATCGTAACAAATTTTCGATATATCGAGTTTTCATGGAAATATCCTATTAGAGTCCGAAAAAGTGATTTTTAAAAAATGATGTGTGTGTGTGTATGTGAGTTGTATGTGATCCGACACGAAGCTATCTATAGTCAGAATTCCTAAACCGGAAGTACTACTTTACTGAATGAATTTTTCAGTTTCTTTCTATTTTCCCGAAAACTGCTCCAACGATTTTCTTTGAACTTTGTGGGTCAACTATACATACAAAGTGATAACACTTTTATTTTAAATATTTTTGCGGGAAAATTCAATGAAGGGGGCTTTTGGGGGAGGGAGGGGTTATATTCCTCTAAAATGCTACTTTATTTTATTATACGACTCTATCGTCTAAAGAATATTGATTAGAATAAATGTATTGCAAGAATGCCGAGTTTGAACACTTTTTTCAGTTTGCTGCGATTTTCTCCGCAAACACACCACGTATTTCATTAAAACTGGTATACATATATCCTTCATAACAAGGCTAACTACATATATCCTTCTACCGATCACTTTTGTTTAAATCTTTTTGAGAGAAAGTTTTGTGTGTATTTAAAGAAGTTTTGTGGAGAGGGAAGGTTATGCTTTCCCAAAATAAGTAAATTTATTAAGGTTAGATTCTCTCACTGATATACAACTGAACACAACTAATCATTAGGTAAAAATTATTATTTTGAAGAAAATATGTCAATTATAACTATGTAGGCAGGCAACAGAGAGACGTGTGTTTCACACCAGATTTTTTCTCTCTCTAGCTAATGTTAGAGGAAGAACTGTGATCATTTCTAATTTTCGAAATCGAGTTTTCACCGGAAATACACTTTTTGAAGTCCCTGAGTCTGAAAAAGTGGTTTTTAGAAATTGGTCTTGGTATGTGTGTGTGTCAGAACAACTCAAGGTGGTCCTACTCTTTCAGCATATAGAGACCCACTTATTCAAAAATATTGTACTGAAGTAGAAAGTCATGACGAAATTTTCATAAATCTTCTTTCTTTTACGGAGCAAGATCATCTATAATACACATCTACGAGTATGATACTAGAAGCCTTGATAGAATTCCAAATTTGAAGTAAATCGGTTAACCGGATCAGAACAACTCAAAAAGCAAAAAATCTCAAAAGTTGAAAATTGATTATTAGTTTTAAGTGCTAGCATGGGACCTGAGTATTAGGTTTTGAACAAAATCAGCCAACCGGAAGTACCACTTTATTGAATAGACTTTTCAGTTTTTAACGATTTTCTCGAAACAATTTTCTTTAAACTTGTCATATCAACTACACATGTAATCAGCTACAACTTTTATTTGCATATTCTCCAGGTAAAGTGATTAAGAGTGTTTTTGTAGAATAGGTGGGGTTGTGTTTTTGTAGAATAGCTGGGGTAGGTTTTCCTCTAAAGTGCTGTCTTAGTTTATTATACAATTTTGTCATCTAAATAAAATTAATTAGAAATAAATAGATTGCCAAAATTCCGAGTTTCAAGAAAACGGAAGTGCGCTTTTACTGCCGGACGGATTTCCTTAAATTTGGTATATTAACTGTGAATATAGAGAGCTACCACTTTTGTTTGAAACTTTGTTCCGAGATATTCATTTATAGATGATTTGGAGGGCAAGAGAAAGTTATATTTTTTTCAAAATATGAAACTGCTGACAAACATTTAGTAAATATTATGTTTCAAAAAAAAATTGTTAAATAATTATAATGTTCAGGAACATGTAAATTCAATTCTAAGTAATTCATTCAACAAAATGAATAATTTTATACAGGAATATCAAATTCCGAAAACACCTGCGTGCATCTAGCGAGACTAAATGAAGAATTGCATGAAGTTCATGCAAACTGATGTCAACCAAATTAATGAAACTGTATTGAATAATTCAGAAGAAATGATTTTGCGAAATTGCGATTATGGTAAATGGATATGATGGACCAGAGTAAATTTAGTAAAATTAGTAACAAATTGATTAGTAAAATTTTTACTGGTTCTGCAAAGAAAATCTAGATTTCTATTAGCCCAGGTTAAAATATTATTGATTTGATTATTGTAATTAATATTATTATTGATTATTGATGTATCAGGTTCTATCAGTCCTTATACTGGTATATCTGTCAAGAGGTATGTTAGAAATACTGTATATAAAATAATTGTATTACTGTATATTATATTTGTATTACTGTATATTATAATTGTATTATACTGTATATTGATGTGCCTAGAATTCAATAATTCTGTCATCCCGTCTAAATAATGAAGTTAATTTTTTTTTTAATTGTGTTAAATTGCATGTTTATTATGTAACTACAATACAAATAATACTAATTATTATGGAATATGCAGAAATAAATTTCTTCTACCTAAGGATACTCCTTAGTGGGTGGGGGCAGATCACCATGGATCGTCTCAATCTTACTGATCTCTCACTCAATCATTTCACAAATACTTTATTTTGCAAACCTATTCTCAAATAACTAGGCACTGTTTGAAGGTCAATAGTTAAGAGAGTATCATAACGACGGTGTAATGTAATTTGTGGATGTATTGTTTGTTTGTAGCAGCTTAGAACGAGCGTTATTGAAAGAGCGTATGTGTCTAAGCGTATGTATAAGGGCCCCGTGCATGCAACTTTTGGGGACAGCCGAAATGAAAGTAAAAAAGAAATAAATATAAATAATAATAATTTCATATGCAACAATTATAACGTCACCATCCGTAACCATCTCAGTAAGGGTCGCCAATACTGAAATCTACAGAAATTTTCATTTGTTTTCGAGCGTGTACGTAAGAAATGTTGATTGTGCTCAGTGTTAGTGATTGATTAGTTTTTTTTTATTGGAAGGACTTGCCATGATTTCTATTGAACATAAAGTCGGTCAAAAATCAGATACGCAGAACTAGTTTCTGATTTTTGAAATATGAAAGCCATGAAAGTGAATTTTGGTTAAAGCCGGAAATAGACCCCCCTCAGCCCTGCGCGTTGTACAGCTTTTTACGCAATATACGCATTGCGCCTTAAATTTCAATATTATTAGTATATTTGTTAATCGGGAGCTTCACCCCAATTCCCTTGTGTGTGTGTGGGGGGGGGGGTAAAACTCCCTTTTACCTCCCCACATGACAACACGGATCTTATTCGGGGGATCCGGCCCCTAACCGCCAGTGCATTCACTGAAGCGCTTTCCAAAAATAAAAAAAATCTGGCGTGAAACACTCACATAACTCTTACTGCAGTTTACAAAATTATAATTGACGAATTTTATAGTCAGTATATCAAATTTAATGAAATTCGTCGGTGTTTTTAAGGAGAAAATCGCGAAAAATGATAAAGCTGTTTCGTAAAAACGCACTTCTGATTAACTAATTTTCTTGAGACCCGGAACTTAAGCAATCTATTTATTTCTAGTTAATTTTGTTTAGATAGTAAAATTGTACAATCAACTATTACTGCGTCAGAGACATTTTCCTTGGTAGCCTGCTTCATTTTGTGGTCATCGACCGGTTTCGCGCGTTCGCCCATCTTCAGGATGCGTTTGTCAGACAGTGTGATAATATAGACTTGCACAGAGCAAATTCAGTTTATACACTTGTATAATCTTCAGTGCATAAATTGAATTTGCTTTGTCCAAGTCTGTGTTATCACATTGTCTGACAAACGCATCCTGAAGATGGGCGAACTTCCGAAACTGGTCTATGACCACAAAATGAAGCAGGCTACCACGGAAAATGTCTCTGATGCTTTCCAGCTCTGCGGAACCAACCACCACAACAACTATACAGCACTTTAGAGGAAATCATAACCACACCCCTTCCCCCAAAAGTTGCCTTAAATGACTTTACCTGGAGAGATGATTCAATAAAAGTTGTAGTTCTTTATATGTGTAGTTTACATAATTGGTTTAAAGAAAACCGTTGGAGCTTTTAGAGAAAATAGCAGAAACTGATAAATACTTACTATTAAAAACGCACTTCCGGTCATCCGATTTTCTTCAAACTCGGAATTTCAACAACACTTTTAATTCTAATTAATGTTATGTAGATGATAGAATTGTTAATAAACTAAAATAGCACTTCAGAAGAAAACCTAACTCCACCCCTCCCCAAAAGTGTCTTTAATGAATTATAATGGATTACAATACTTCTTGTTTTTAATTTTGCACAATTCGAGAAATATTACAAATAAAACTTGTAGCTCTTTGTATGTGTAGTTGATATATAAAGTTAAAAAATAATCGTAGGAGCTGTATTTGAGAGAATCACAAAAAACTGAAGAACCATTTAGCATAGTGGCACTTCCGGTTGAGCAATTTTTACGAAAAGCTTATTCTCAAGCCACCTGGTCGCACTTCAAAGAAATGTTAAGTTTGAACATACTGCGGATTTTCATTTTTAAGATATGTTGTCCCATACACACACACACACACAGGCAAATTGATAAAAACCACTTGAGGACGACGCTGACCTCAAAACGGATGTTTCCAGTGAAAACTCAATATTGAAAATTTGGCGTGATTACAATACTTTCTGTTGCTAACAGTAAGAGAATGTAAAAAATCTGGTGTGAAACACTCACATGACTTTCTCTAACTCCAATTTATATAGTTACATAGTCTGTAATATATATATTCGAACTGTAATATATAGCACAATTGACCTGACGGCAACCGATTAGACAAAACGCCGAAATAATATATAACGCTTCTTCTTATTTTAATTATTTGTTTATTGCACTAATAATTATTTCGATTCCTTTATTTATGTTTTTGCGAGATACTAGATTTTGATTGAAGTAGCTCATGGTAGGTTTCGATCTTTATAGTACTCTTTCAATACTTTGTGGACTGCGCCACATAATAAAATTAAAATAATGAATAGCTAAAAACTCCAGGTCTAAAAGAAGTTTTTAATTAAATTTTCTGAATTCCTTGGTGAAATTTTTATGGGTGTGTAACATCAATTTTATTTTGTTACATTAGTTTATAAACGGCCAAATACAAAATGGCGGATCTTGCATTTTTGCCTAATTCTCTTTTGCTTTCTTTTAGAACGAAAATGGTGAATGTTTTCTCTATAGCTCACACTAATTATATAAAACAGTAAATATTACGTTCATAAACTGATTTTGGGATTTTTTTTTATTTTATTGCACAATTCGATAATTTATAAAATACCTACAAAGGGAAAATTAATAAAAAAATTCTTAACTACATTTTTCATAGAAATAATTAGCTAATCACAGAGTAGAAGTGAAGGCGTGAAATGTGGGTGTATGTTAGGCCAATCAGAAATTCAGAATTATCATATGGGCCACACAAATATTTGATACCTTCACTTCTACACTGTGATTGGCTTATAATTTATAGCTAATTATTTCTAGGAAAAATCTATTTAGAATTTTTTTACTAATTTTCCCTTCGTAGGTATTTTGTAAATTTTCAAATTGTCCAATACAAATTTTTTATGAAAAGATGCAAATAATCAAGTTATTTATAGCTGAATATTTACTGTTTTATATATATATAGATGTGAGCTATATTGTTATTATTACACACACTCTTAGCCACCGTACCTAGCGCACAGCGCCAAAGGTGCCTATGTCACTTAGCCTTATCTACAAAGTAGATAAGTACCCGTCCCTGCCACGGCGAGGCGGACCTCTACTTATCCGTCGTCCTTCTTATTACCGCGACTTCTTGAGCGAACTCGACAAAGTCTTCGAAATTCCTTGCATTCTTTACCAGCTCTTTACATTCTCCCGGCCAGTTCTCCCCCCTACTTATCAGCTTGAATTCCATATGGATTCTAGCCTCGTCGAGGAGAGGACACCGGAAGAGAACGTGATGCACCGTGTCCCGTTGACCGCATTCACAATTTGGGGAATCTTTCAATCCCAAGTCGAAGAGCTTAGAATTGAACTCCCCGTGCCCCGTGAAATATTGTGTAACGGTCTGGGATAGCCGCAGCCATCGCATCGACAGTCTGTGATGCAGATTTGGAAAGAACTCATAAGTAGTTCTTCCTGTCTCTGCCTCATCCCAGCGTCTTTGCCACTTCCCTATCTCATACTCTCGGATCGTTTTCTTTACGAGAGCGGGAGGCATCTGACTAGACAACTCCCGACCATCAAGGACGATCATGCCCCTCTTTTGGTATCTGTATCTTAGGGCCCTCATCTCTGCTTGGAGATCAAGCGGCAACACTCCAGCGACCACCGGTAAGGAGGCCGTGGACGTCGTCGCATAGGCCCTAGTCACCGAGCATAAAATAGCTCTTTGCATTCTTAATAGAATGCCACTGTACGACTGCAAGTCCAGCTTGTCGGCCCAACAGGCAGCTGCGTACGTTGCGACATTCTCTATTACGCCCCTGTAGATAGTCAGAGCCACACGAGTCTTCAGCCCCCACTCTCCACGGGCTACTCTTTTGATCCCCTGGTATAAGTTGAGACATCTTGAGGCAACTCGCTGAATATGGGCTTAAAAGAAAGCTTCCAATCCAGGAGCACGCCCAGATACTCAAACTGGGTTACGTGAGCTATTCTTTGTTCGTCCACCCGGATCCAAGGTGGATGACTGCGATGAAGCTTGCCTTTCATAAGCATCACTTTGACTTCTCAAACGAAATCTGCAGCTTTTCCCCTTGACACCATCTTTTTATTTGGGACACAGTCGTGCAAGCACGCTCCTCTATCTCCCTACGAGAATCTCCATGGACAACTATTGCTAGGTCGTCAGCGTATGCAACCGAGTCACAGTAATCCAATTTATCAGTTTGTTCTAACAGCTCTTCCATCACCAGGTTCCACAGGATCGGGCCCACTACCGAGCCCTGCGGACAACCTTTGGTTATTGGTCGTGAGACCTCGCCGCCCTCTAACAGGGAGTCACTAACATCGCCACCCTCTGGGTAAGGTAACTTTGTATAAGTTTTAGAAGACAATCTCGTCTTCTAAGTGACTCCAAAACAGTCGGCCACCAGACATTATCAAAGGCCCTAGCTATGTCCAAGAAAATGTGAGATATAAAGAAAAAAACCCAGAATTTTCATTTCATTGTTGAAAAAGAAGGCAAAAGAGAAATTAGGCGGAAATGCGATCCAATGTGAGTCCGCCATTTTGTATTTGGCCGTTTATAACTAATGTAACAAAATAAAATTGATGTTAAACACACACAAAAGTTTCTCAAAGGAATTCACAGTTTTAGCTTAAAATACTTTTCTTTGAGCTGGAGTTTGTAGCCATTCATATTGTCAATAAATTGTTTCTAATGGCGCGGTCCAACAGTATTGAAACAGTACTTTAAAGATGGAAATCTGCGTAAGATCTAATTCAATCAACATCTAGTTTCTTCTAGGAAATGTAGATTTAAATTATAAAATAAAAATTAAATTGGATGGACTTAAAACTACTTTAAGGAAACATAAAATAATTGGAGAAAGTAAACCTAATAAAATGACTTTTTTGAGGGAACCATGCACTCTTGCAAACAAACGTGATAGGTCTCTATTCATTCTTGCCGGTGTGGGCAAAGAGCCAATGTCCTCACAGAATTTCCTAAAATTGTTCCTCTTTGCTTTTCCTATCTTTTTGTTGTAGGGAGTAAGCCTGTCCGTGCAGATATGTCAATTTTCTCGTGCACTTCGCTTCATTGATAAGCTGGCACATTTCAGATCTTTGTTTGACGAGTTTTTGCTTCATCAGGGGCATCCCTAAAACCATTGAGTTTGCTAACAAAGCAACTATTTTAGAATGGACCTATAAGTGCCCGATTTACCTTTTCTAGATATTGCTCTAACTCTAATTGATGTTGAGGCATCTTATTGGTGCCGACGTGGTTTAGAGCACATCTCAGATTGGTGTTGAAATTATTCCAATCCGTCCTTCCGCGGTCCCTCTAGTCACTCTTTCGTCAAGCCCTTCTGGACTGAACATAATGATCTTATTGTCAGACTATGAGGGCTCATCCGTAACTTTCCAAGTTTGGATAAATTGCCCTACGCTCGAACTACCGATCTAAAACTTTCTCCATTGCTCTAGTCACAAATAAGGATGACGCCTTCACATTAAATAGTCTAGACTAAATTAAAGGGTGAATTCTAATACCCTGGTGCCAAATCTAGAAGCCTCTTTGTGAAGCATGTCAATACTAGCGGTCAAAACAAGGTCTGAGTATTCTCCTCACTAAGGTCTTTCCACGTTTTCGAATTCATACTTCGTTCTGAACATCCCAACGCCTTCCCAGGAGAAAAGTCGTGACGGGATCGAAGTGGCAATTCAGAGGAAAGCTGATGCTGCTTCCAGAACTTTTCAAAAATTAATTTTCCTGGAGAAAGTTGTACAATTAACATACCAAGTTTAAAGAAATAATATTGTTTAGGTTGTGGCGCGTACATTGCACGGAAATGAAATTTCAGAGTAAAGCTTGACGTGGCAGTTCCCCAAAATGCTCCAAAAACCTGGAAAAAGAGTTTCATATATGTAGGACATTCGAAATGAAGGGAATTTTGTAGTAAGCCGAGCAGCCGCTGGATTGCTCTGACTGCTGCGTTTTGAGGGGTAAGGTTAACAAAAAAAAGGAGAAGGTTGCTGGTTGGTATTTTACACAAGAGGAAAGAATGTACACGTTGTTTATTAAAAGTTGTGAATAAAAGGTATTAAAGTTAATAGCTTGTGTTTGTTTTATTTAAATACTAGATCCTACATAGATTAGGAAAGAAATATATGTACTTTAGTGTACATAGTCTAAAGAAAATCGTTGAAGCCGATTTTGAGAAAATTCCAAAAACTCAGAGCTTATTGTGTAATGTCGCAATTCCGGATACTATTTTTCTCTAAATTTCTAGCAATGCTTTTAACATAATTTAATATTGTGGTAGGTGGTAGAATGGTACGTTCTATGATTATTATAATAACATTTTAGAGGACTGCGCTTAAAACGGTCCAACTTTATTTCCCTAAAAAAATATATTGGCTAGTACAATATAGTTAATATGCGATGTTTAAGAAAATGATTGGAACCGTTTTCGTAAAAATCGGGAAAACTGGAAAAAAACATTCAATAAAGACACACTTTCGGTTGAGGGACTTTTACGGAAACCTTGTGGTATAGAAGCAACGGTTGTGCCTAATCGGAATATCAAGCTTCAGCTCCTTGCGATTTTCCGATTTTGTTATGTGGGATTCATTGACACTGTTGGAACAACCAAAAAACATGTGGTTTCAATAAATTTCAATCTCAATATCGAAAATTTGACGCGATCGCTTCAAAAGGATAAAAGAGTATTAAAATATATAACTAACACTGTTTTGTAAATAACATATCATTTTAACAATTTTATTAATAAAAAAAGAAATATTCGTATGTTGTTGATGGAATTAGAAGTCGATGGTAAATGCCGTTTTTAGTTCCAATGTTGCAGAGCCTAAATGAGGGGAAATCATTTGTAACTGATAGAAAAATCCTAACAAAAAGCAGATAGGCTTATAATTGAATCTCACATGCCCTTAGGTAGCAGGGGTGATTTAAAAACTTATTCTACGCATGTTGCAACTGTCATATGACAGATACCTTTTTTATGAATATTTTAGTTAATTCATTGATAAATTCACATAACTGCCATAATTTACTTCATTTAGTTTTCTTTGATAATCTGTATTGCAGAAGATTAAATACATAATCGTTAGGTTTGCAAAAACTGATATGGTATTTTCATTGACCAATATCGGGAAAAAAATAACCGTAAAACCAAGAATCACGGCTGACACCCCGTGCTGACTGTCGTCTTTACTATAGCACCAAACACTACGATTTTCCTTACCAATTATTACAAATCGATACATTAGCACATCTGAAACATTTTTCTATTTTTAAATTTTTGTTATTCGTTCAACTTTCATTTCTATTCTCACTATTGCCGCACTTCAATCTCAACCTTCTGTCATTATTTTTACATTTAAAAATTAAGTTCACAATTTCATAAATAAGGGCTCCTGTTCCAAATATAATTGTCACTTTCACTTCAGAGGGTGATAAGTACATTGTTCATGATTTTGTTTTGTGAGGAAGGTATTACAAACAATTTACTACTGTTTAGCACTTTAAGTTTGGAACTTTTATTAAATTACAAACAAGTTTTACAGCTATATTTACAATATATTTTTCAACAACATGCGAATATTTAATACTTAAGTTTAGTGATATAAGAGCTCTGAAAATCTTTATTTTGGCTCTTCCAAGTTGGTAGTTGTCCCTCATTTTAATTATTTGGGCATTGCATTCTCTAGATCACTGTTATTTAGAGAAACTAAAAATGAGGAGGTTAGGAGGGCCAACTCTGCGATGGGTTTACTATTTTTAATGTTGTTCATACAAATAACCTGAAATCCTGGGAATCAAGAATTGATCTCTTTAATTTAATAATTAGATATGGTCAATAATTAGAGTGTGTTCAATAACTGAATTTTTGCTTTGTGCAAGTCTTGTTATCACACTGTCTGACAAAACGCATCCTGAAGATGGGCGAACGCCCGAAACCGGTCGATGACCACAAAATGAAGCAGGCTACCACGGAAAATGTCTCTGATGCTTTCCAGCTCTGCGGAACCAACCACCACAACAATTAGATATGCTTTGTTATATGGTGTCCTAAAGGGAGCCTTAGATATCTGATGACTTGGACGCAGTACAATGTAGATTTCTTAAACAAACTTTAAATGTTAGTCGCAACACCCTCATTTCCAAGTCTGGAGACTGGTATTGTTCATTTAAGTCTGTTTATTTTAAAATTAACGTTGAATTGGTAGGTAAAAGTTGAAGAAATGGATGATTCCAGGTTTACGAACATTTGTTTTACAATATTGAGGGCGTTCTTAGCGAAAGGTTGAATACTAAATTTAATTGGTGCCCATAATTAATAACTTTAATTAATAAATTTATTCCAAACTTTAATGGCATAAGAATTTTAATAAATCAGATGTACTATCTATTGTTGACAAATACCAGTCTTTTCTTTTTAGAGAAGATCTGGACATAGCTACAAACTCTACTTATAGTAGACATATGAATGTATTATTACCCAATGAAATAGTATGTCACTGCTAGCTCCTCTTCGACATCCCTTTAAAATATAGTAGTTTAATATCATTTTCTTTTTCTTAATTTGTTTGTATTAAAGTTCTAAAGTGTTTTTTTTAACTTTATTTATTGTCTTTTGCATACGAGTTTCACAACTCATTTGTAATGGCACTTAAACGTCTTTTACAATAAATAAATAAAAATAAATACTAAAGTTTGGTCGAAAAATAAACAATTAAATACAGCAAAAAAAGTAAATTAATGGCATTTTTATTTTCTAAATCTTTCACTAGAATGGTAACGGCGTGGCTTTCATTCACTTAACTACAATTACTTACCTGGATTAGCAACAAACTTATCTGCAAAGAAATATTTCTCCAACGAAATTTCGTTCACAACTTTATTAACATCATCGCCACGTTACGAATTCATTGCCGGAGAGCTGCACTGTTTGTTGACACGGGAATAGTAAAACATAAAAAATAAAAACAAACTAAATTAAATAGATAATGATACGAGTGTTTAGCATGTCGAACATTGTATCCTATTGTCTTATAGAATCGAAAGTTACACCATTGGGAGAAAGTTGTGTGCCCCTGAACTTACAACTTCACCTCTCTCTACCTCGTCTTCATAACAACTTACCACTGTCACAAGTATTTAGAAATTTTGAAATAAGAAGCTTGATGCATCGATCTTCCAGTTTAGTGTTTGTTTTTATCTTTATTTTTTTAAATAACATTTCGAGGATATCCTTTCATCTTCAATTTATTAAATTAGAAATCAATTTGATAAATTTATTTATTATAATTACAGAATGAGCCACATCAGAGCAGTGTACTCTTCCACTAGCTACTTTAGATTAACATCCATTATGCATTTCTAAAATTCCAAGTAGGATGAAAATCTGTTGACCGCAGTATAACTTTACTGTTTTTGTTCATTCTTTCTAAAACGGCTTCATCGATTTTTTTTGTAAAGCTTGTAATGCTAATTGAACACTCTCCTATCATTTACCACTTTTATTTAAAAAAAATTTCTGTTATTAACTGCTGTTAAAGTGTTTATTAGTTGGAGTTAACATTAAATTATATAATTTACAATAATGTTTTCGAGCAATAATAGTGAGTATAGGCTAGATTTTATGCCCTAAATATCAACAGCTTTAAATTCCCATCGTCTACATTTACATATACATAATTGAAAATGCGGTGGGTCTGCATGCTAGATAACATCTGATATTTTATCCATCGTAGCATATTTTTTCCAACTTAAAAAAAAAATACGTTGAAGTGAACTCTCTGCACGAGCTTGGTGAATTTGCTCTGACGATGGATGAAAGTCCGAAACCGGTCAGGAACAAAATCAATATGCATGCTACGATGGATAAAATACCAGATATTTATAATTATTGCAGTAAGAGGGAGTCTGTGAGAGATACAAACCAGATTTGTTTCTTTACTTCTAATATACAGCGCAAACTTTTATTAACTAAGTCCAGTTTATTGTTTGTAAAAATTTTAAGCAGAATAATATTAACTCTCTTAGAGTTAGAATCTTCTTCCTAACTGCAAATTCCCTCTGGCTAATTCTCTTTTATAAATATCGCAAACTAATAAAATTAGATTAAGTATATAAAGAGAATGGAGAGATAAGAGTTTGTTTGGAAAAAGATGAAAGCAGATCAAATAAGTAATTTTTATCTCGTATTAGAGTGCACTGGACTTTGTACCCATTCATTGAAACATTATGTTATGACAAAATTTGGTGAGGATCGGTCAAGAAAGAAGCATTCAATTGCGCCAACGTTTCGACAGAGTTTCCTGTCTTTATCAAGGCTTTAAATATATAGATAGTCGTGAAGAGTATAATTACATTTGCATCTTCATGACTATCTATATATTAAAGCCTTGATAAAGACAGGAAACTCTGTCGAACCGTTGGCATAATTGAATGTTCTTTCTTGACCGATCCTCACCAAATTTCTTCATAACATAATTCATCAACGGTCAACAAATAGTTTTATATTGAAACATATATTTAATTTATTGATTTCTACTAATTCTCATTAAAAATTCTCAATTTAGTCCGGTCACAATGAAATAATTAATCAGTTAGATAACTTGTTTATAAACTAATCATTTAAATGTTAGGTGTGTGTGTGTGAGAGAGAGAGAGAGAGAGGGTGTTTGTTTGTCCTTCGAATAACATCACACTTGTCCCACCAGTGTTCAATTGCCGACCTTTAAATGTCAAGTGCTATCCCCAACCTACCGTCACAATTCAACTATTTATTCGCAAATTAATGTCTATTTATTTTCTCTTACTGCTTTGAGAAAAAGGTGCCGAAAGTGCGTCGTGACAAAACTTTCGGAGTTGACTTTTCAACGGAAATACATAATTTGAGATCCATGAATAAAAAAAAAAGATTTTGCGAATCGTATGTGATGTGTGTGTGTGTGTTTGAGCAAAATATCGAAAATGAAAAATCAGGGAGCTCATATTGGTATGCCATTTAGGTAAGACCATCAAATCTCGCATGAAACTTTCGATCAAAATCTATCAACCGAAAGTACATCTTTATTGAATAGTTATTCAGTTTTTCACGATTTTCCCAAAATTGATATTTTTGGGGATTATTGGGAAGCACTAACATTATGTATTCCTCCAAAGTACAAATACTAAACAGTGTATAGGTCGACAACTTAGTTGTGAGACCTGACAATTTATTTATTATATTATATAATTACATAGATTAGGAGCGTTGTTTCCAGTTAACCGGAAAGCGCTTTTACAGAATTGGTTTTTGAGCAGAAAAAATCGGCGAAGTAATTTTGATGAAAGTGGCGAAAACCGAAAGAAAATTCAGTAAAGTTGGAGTTCCGGTTGACCAAAAGCTTCTTGTCGGATATGACGTAGTGCCAAAACAGAATACCTATTTTTTGCTCCCTGTGACTCTTCTCTTTTGAGATATTTTTAATAACAATAATTTTTAAAAATAATAAAAAATACTTTATTTTAAATTTATTTAATTGAATTCTAAGAGAAATCTAGAGTAATTTTAATCAGGATATTGCCAAGGACCGAGGTTGAACGCAACATGCATTAGTCAACAAATGTTTAGATTATAACGGCCAACATGCCGGGTGACGATAATGCACTATCTAGATTTTCCTTTCTGCATCTTCACAACTACAAATCATATTCCCTTGCTTTATACAATGAGACAAAAATAAACAAAGCAATCTTTGTGAAAAATCGGTTTTTTTAAACAATGAGAAAAGTTTGGTGAAACAGAGAAAATTGCGAGAACAACCTTGAAATTTGAATGAAATGTGTTTATAAAAGTGTATGCAGACAGTGGGGGAATGGACCTTCTCACAGGTGAATGTAAAAGTTTACGATTGTTCAGCATATTCTGAAAATATACCGGTGTTACCTACTCTCCAACGATTATAATTCTGCTGTCAATTTTAATCAAAACATTTAACTTCTTAAGTGGTTTTAAAATTTATAAACAAAAATCAATAAAAATATTTATTGCCAAGGTGGAAGTGCAGTTGATTTGGAGGCCAAACAAGATCAAGTTGTGATCCATAATTAATTGAGGCAACTAAAAATTATTGTGAATTTGTTTCAAAAAATTTCTTAACGGTAAATGTAATGAAAGCAAAAATTTTTCTTTAGCAAAAATTATTCGATTGGAATAATAAAAATGAGAACTTTCCATATAAAAATAAATAAAAAAATGTAAAGTATGAGTGTGTCTGTATGTGAACAGTATAGCTCAAAAACGAAAAATTGTAGAAAGTTCAATCTTGATATTCCGTTTACGTCTTATCATGAGTTCCGATCATGAGTTCCCAAAAATCCTCAACCGGAAGACTTTACTGAATGCTTTTTTTTTACCTTCTTCCAATTTTCTCAAAAATGGCTCCGACGATTTTCTTCAAACTTGGTATATCAACTAAGCATACAAAAATCTACAACTTTTATTTAAAACATTTCTCTGGGAAAATTCATTTGAGGGCACTTTCGGGGTTAGGTTTTCCTCTAAAGTGCTATTTCAGTTTACTAAACAATTCTGTCATCTAAATAACTTTTAAATGGGTTGTTGAAATTCGTTTGAAAAAATCGGATGACCGGAAGTGCGTTTTTACTGAAATGTATTATTTAGTTTTCTGGTATTTTCTCGAAAACGGCTCCAGCGATTTTCTTTAAACTAGGAATGTGAACTCCATATTCCTATATGGAGCTTTTATAGGAATATATAAACAACAATTTGAACTTCATATAAGAGCTACCTACAAATTTTATTTGAAACATTTCTCCTCCTGGTAAAGTCATTTAAGGGGGCTATTGGGGAGGGTGGGAAAGACTGGAAGAGCTTTCTTCTCTGAAGGATGTGCTTCTAGTCTGGGTACCGGGTTTCATGGGAATTTTCGGGAATGAGGAAGTGGATAGGTTTGCCAAATTAGGCGCCTCTATCTCTTTCATTGGTCCCGAGCCTGCTGTTGATGTGTCTTCTGGCACATGTCTGTCAGGCATCCAATCATTGACAGCTTCATAGCATTCATCCTTATGGAGAGCTCAGTTGATTGTCGGTAGTCCAAAATGCTCATCAGGGGGGGGGGGGTCCGGGCAGGGCTATTAGTGAGACGTTGCTGTGTCTTCCCTTACTGGACATATGGTTAGGAGACATCTCTACGTAATGGGGCTCATGCCGGATCCATTTTGTAGAGTCTGTGAGACAGAGGAGGAAACACCCATCCATCTTATGACAGATTGTCTGGGTTGTGAGAAGATTAGGTTCGGGACCTTTGGTCGGAGCAGGATGTCTGTGGAAAAGCTTATGCTATTTCCCCTTGAGGTTATTGTCCGATTTGTTCGGACTGCGGTGAATCTTAGATGGAATAGACCCGAGTCTGAATATTTGTGCTAGACGGTTTGTTGTTGTTTTTCTTGGGGTACCTATATGGGCCCAGTAGGCTTTGGATAGCGTAGGGTTTGGTCCCTCCCTGCAGACAAATAATAATACCTGTCCAAATTCCGCAACCGGAAGTACCTCTTTACTTTATGGATTTCTTTAACCTTTGTATACAACTTACACATATGTGTAATTGCAGGAGCTACTTTTATTTGAAATATTCCTCTAGGAAAATTCATTTAAGGAAGCTTTTGGGAGAGGGCCTCTAGTGTATTATTTTAGTTTAGTAACAATACTATCATCTAAATAATATTAATTAAAATTTAATATGTTGTCAAAATTCTGAGGTTGAAACAATCTGTTGACAGAATGTGGCTTTTTACTTCAGTTATTTCAGTTTTCTACGAATTTATCCGTAAAAGCACCGACGGATTTCATTAAATTTATTACACTAACTATGTATACAGAGACCTATCACTTTTGTTTGGAACATTTTAACGAGGGGGGCCTTGCCCACAAAAGAACCACACAGAGGGGGATAATATTGAAGAGAAACAAACGGTTAGTAAAAGTAATAAGTTTGAAGAAAATTTGTCACTTAAATCTGGTAAACTGCAGTAAGAGAAAGTTGAGTGAGTGTTTCTCTTTTGTTCACAAGTTTGAAAATGTGATTTTTTTTCACAATGTATTACGCGACATATAAAAACACACACAGGTTATTGTTTATAACTGTACATTATAAACAATTTTTTCCAGTTCCGGAGACCCTAAAACCGTATTTCCCAAACAATTTGCATACAAAGTTGGCCTAATTGAAATAATTGGTTCTTTGCTTGCATTAAGCCAGAATATTCTGAAAATCTATCGCACACATTATATTCCACAGAATTCCTCTTATGGTAGTAAATAAGAGGAAGTAAAAATTGCTGGAAATATGGGAAGTTGAATATTTATTATTAATTCCGCACTTTCGATTCAAGGATTTTGACCAAAATATTGCTTTCCTGGTGGTATATCAAATTTGATCTTCCAATAGTTCATTGGTTTTGAACACTTTAGGAGATGAGTAGAAATTAGGAGATGGGTAGATTAGCAGGCTGCTAAGAGCAGTAGTTGACAGAAAGGACAGCACTTGATGGATCATATAGACCTGCCCTGCCACTACTTCTTGCAGACTGGCCACGACAACTGTACAGAAGGAGCAGTATGGGCTTTGTAAGTTAGTTCGCTGTCTGCTACGTTCTGCAGACTGGCCACACCAACTCTTCAGAAGGAGCAGTTTGGACTTTGTAGGTTAGTTTGCTGTCTGCTACATCTTGCAGACTGGCCACACCAACCCTTCAGAAGGAGCAGTTTGGACTTTGTAGGTTAGTTTGCTGTCTGCTACATCTTGCAGACTGGCCACACCAACCCTTCAGAAGGAGCAGTTTGGACTTTGTAGGTTAGTTCGCTGTCACTTGTTGCACACGGGCCTCTTCCAACTGAATAGTAGAAGCAATACAGATGAAAATTCAAGGACGGTCTGTCGTCGGCTACTTCTTGCTGACGGTTGCATCAACAGAACAGGAGGGGCAATATTTGATGGACGTTCTGTTAGTACTAATGGCGGAACTTCTTTTACAATAGCTAGATTTCCGATTAAACTATGCTTATAAGTGATTGTTCCGTGCTTTAACAAGAGTATATTTGGAAATGGTTTTAAAGCTGCAACAAAACTATCTTTCTGTTAATATTGCTGGCATATGCTAGTTAAGCATTCATTATGACGTATGAGGGGTTCTTTTTAAAGTCCAGACATAGCTGTAGTGTGGAAAGTGTTGTATATATGACAAATATGCCTTATATGGTGCATTATATCTGTATAAGGTGTTCATATCCGGTGAAAGTGTTCAGTGTGGTACTAATGAACACAAACACTACATTATGAATGCTACAGCTTTATTATTCACTTTTTATTGTTCTTCACATTGTATGATCAGAATATATTGGATAGTTTTTCTTTAGAGACTTATTTATCATTACTAAAAAAGAAAACAAACCAAAACACCCTTTTGAAGTACTTAAATATAAACTGTGTCTTTAAATATAAACTGAATATTATTTGCCCTATTTTATCGCTAATAACAGGCTTGGTAATGTAATATTTTAGAGATGGTCTGCTTCGGTCATTCGCTGCCTACAAGAGGGATTGTTTTACAACTATATATGTAATGCATGCAGTGTAGGCTCACTGTTATTTCACCCAGCTACCTCCTCCCCCTGCTATGCCCTCTCACACAACTTCCTACAACATCCCATGCTTAGGGAATACTCACACGACCTCTTATTGCTTTTAATACATATAAATTGACAAATTTTCGGAATTTTTACTCAACATGTAATTGCCCTAAAATAAATTGAATTGTGGTGAGGATTCATGTGATCATAGCACACAGCAAGTAAGTAAGAATGTGATCAAATTGTTGTTCGCATGACGCGTCTTGATCAAACCCTAAAAAACACTAGAAATATAACCCGGTTGCCCAGAAACTAAAATGAATTTTTTCGAAAAAATACAAATAAAAGTAATACTTTCAATTTTTTAATTTGTTGCTTATAGTAAACAATTTGGTTCTATGTTCAAAGGCACCTACAGTAATCATGATAATAGTGACCAGTCCTTTCCATGTAATAGTTCTTACATGTAGCTTATCTATGCAGTATTTTTAAAGAATTATATTCTTAAATCGTAAAACTAGCTGAAAATGATACAAGTCTTTCCTCTCTAACAGACCGAAAACAGGATAAACATAGCAGTCATCACTGTTATGGTACGGTTTATAATTTAAATGCCAGCAGTTCGGCTCTTAATTTTATCATCATCCGCACACTGGAAAATGGCAAGTGTGCTGCATAAATAATTATTTTCACCCAAATTATATAATTCAGCTCTTTGACTAACAAATAGCTATTTGAAAACTTAATTTCATTCAGGTATTTCAGTATGTACTGTTCATTGAATAATTTTCTACTTGAATAAAACTTTTTGTCCCATAACTGCATTTTTACTTTCTCTTACTCCCTAGTAAGAGGAAGTATTGTAATCGTGTCAAATTTTCGATATTGAGTTTTCACCGGAAATATCCGTTTTGAAGTCCCCTGAGTCCAAAAAAGTGGTTTTTAGCAAATGGTCTGTCTGTGTGTGTGTCTGTGTGTATGTGAACAGCATAGCTCAAAAACGAAAAACCGCAGAAAGCTGAAACTTGATATTCCGTTAGGTGTCACCATGCGATCTGACTGTGGGTATCTGTCAAAATTCCTCAACCGGAAGTACCACTTTACTAGTTGTTTTTTTTTACTTTTTTGCGTTTTTCTCAAAAATGGCTCCAACGATTTTCTTTAAACTTGATACATCAACTACATATACAAGGAGCTACAACTTTTATTTGAAACATTTCTCTGGGAAAATTCATTTAAGGGCACTTTTGGGGGAGAGGTGGGGTTAGGTTAACCTCTAAAGTGCTATTTCAGTTTATTACACAATTCGGTCATTTGAATAATGTTAATTAGAATTAAATATGTTGTTGAAATTCCGAGTTTGAGAAAAATTGGATAATTGGAAGTGCTTTTGTTTTAACACTTTACTAAATGATTTTTTCACTTTTTCGCGATTTTCTCAAAAATGGCCCCGACGATTTTCTTGAAACAACACATATAAACTAAACATTCAAAGATCTACAACTTTTATATAAAACATTTCTCTGGGAAAATTCATTTAAGGGCACTTTTAGGAGAGGGGTAGGGTTACAGCTTCCTCTAAAGTGGTATCATACTTGATTATACAACTCTATCATCCAAATGAAATTAAGTAGAAATAAATAGATGGCCAAAATTCCGGGTTTGAAGAAAATCAGTAAACCGGAAGTGCGCTTTTACTGAATAGTTTTTTTCAGTTTTCGACAAATTTCATTAAATTTAGTGCACTAACTATAACATTTGTCAATTATAATTTTGAGAACTGGAGTAAGAGAAAGTTGTGTGAGTGTTCCACACCAGATTTTTTTTTTATCCAACGCCAACTGTTGGCAATTAATAACTGCAAATTGTGAATACTTAATAGATCGCCCAAACTATAGTTTGAAATGTAATTATTAAATTCTCGAAACCAAAACAGGTTTCTTTTTATAATTTCTAATGCAAGTATTTTTGGCAATCTAGACTTCAACATATTCAACACTTTGACATCATGGTGAAGCTTCTTGTATACACTAATGTCGGTCCTATGCCGGTTTCAATATGGATAAATGAAGTCCGCGTGAGTTGGACAAACTAAATAATTTTTTAATGAGATATCTAAATAGTTTCTCCACATCTTCAAACCATTCACTCCACAAACTTAAGCCTCATGGCATAAGACAGAACGGCATATGTTTAGAAATTTTAATTTTGCTTCAAAGGACACAGTATTTTTCATAAGATTCCAAACAGAATTCATTCTACATTTTTTTTTTTGAGTTTTTCTTTATGATTTTTTGTAAAAGGTAATTTTGGAGTAATACCGAAATATCCCATTTTATACATAATAATTAGTTTCAAGAAAGAAAGCTTAAGGTACGCTTTATGTGGATTAGAGGGCACTCTGACCTAAGACAAAACGAAATCGTACACGTCTAAGTTAATGAAGGGGGGACCTATTTGAGGAGAGATATTTAAAAGTATTTATTTCACAGTCCGTTTCATACCCACAAGGGTGAGTGGACTTTTTATCGCTAACGTATTTACTTTCCGTTAGAAATAATATATATATAAGAGAGAATAATACGTATACAAGAGAGAATAATATGTATATAAGAGAGAATATATATATATATATATATAATTATAATAATAATAACAATAAAAATTATATATATAAATTAAATAAACATATAATAAAAAATTAAATATAATAAAATTATATACAATATATAATAATAATATATAATAATATAATAATATAAGAGAGAAACAATACTAAAAAAATATCTGTTTTTCACACCATTATAATTTTCCCATAGTTTAGCCTAGATCAACAGCGAGATCGTGCAACCTCAACACTCTAAATATAGTGTAATAGAATGAACTTTGCTTAATTTTTTTTCAATATCGGCAGGGTTTTTCTTATTATGTGAAGGGTGCATCCAATGTGAATTCACTGCTTTCCGCTGAACTAAAGCGTAGCTAGTGGCAAGGTAATGTCAAAGTTGAAGAGAGAGAATTAGGACAAAAAGGGCCACATTCTTCTAGTGAATCTTTCGAGCAATCATATTTTCATTTTGACATAAGGTTTTTTCTTTCTCACTTTTCAGTGATTTTTCTTGACCTATTGAAGTTTCTTTCTAATTGTTTGTTTTACTTTCCGCACGCGGCCTGGATACCTTTCTCCATTTGTTTCCGTCTTGGGCCTCATTCTTATTAAGTCCATTTCCTGCCAGATATTTCTCTATAGTATCCAATCACATAGTACGGAATCTTCCATTCCTCATCTTTCGTCTAATTCTCACTCAATTCTTCAATTGAGGCCCGAACTATAATCATCTTTTTTCCTCTATTTTTTGAAGGATCTTCTGAGTTACATGCATAATTTGCCTTATCGGATATTTCTTACTCTATCCTTTCTGGAAATCCGAGCGAATCGTCTCCAGCAGTCCATTTCGAATGCGAGGAGCTTATTTCTAGAATTCCTCTTAATCGATAATTTCTATTCCTTCATAAATGGATCTACCATGTTTCTGCATCATACGTCACTATCGATTCCAATGTAGCCTCATAAATATTCCTTGTCGTTTGTGGATGAATATTGAGGTTCCAGAGGACTGATTGAAAGTAGATATAACTTTGTTCATTCCGACTCCCTTTTCGCATTCCGAAATCCGTTTAAGTACTATTAACTGGTGAACAGTACTTATCTTTCCTTCTGAAGGAAGTTCCATGTTATTCTTTTCCCAAGTGTTCACTCTACTGAACTGAAAAAGGTTTACTATTTTGTAATTAGCACTGGATTATCCTGGATCTCAATTTTGATCGCAATGTTTTCTTGTTGACACAGGTGACATAGATGAATACTGAAGACACAGGTGTTGAAAAATAATCATTTTTCTCCTTATGTGCGCAATAGAAATGAGTAACTTTTTACGTTGAGAAATATCTTGCGATCAGGACACATTTCGAAATTGAGACTTGAACCAAGATGATTAAATATGTTTTGAGGGGCTTGATAGCGAAAAACATGTTTTTGGATATTGGTGTGTGCGAACGGCATAAATGAAGGAGTGCAAACTTAAACTTTCCTCTAAGTGGCATTTCAGTGTAATAAACGCTGGTAGCACCTTACTTATATTAAAATATATTACAAGTATAAAATTCAAGGTTTGAACAACATATGTTGACCGGAAGTAGAGTTTTAGAATTTATCCAGCCATTTTATCGAAAACATCTTTAACAACTTTTTTTTTAACTTGATTGATTAACTATATTTTTGAACCCATCAATCAATTTTATTTGAAGCTGCTACAAAGACATAAGGATTAACGGATAATGAACGCTCTCCACCATGTCTTCATGTATAAGAGACAAATAAACTATTAAAAATACAAGTTGAAAGGATAAAAAACTTACAAATTTTAATAATTACAATACGAGTTAGTCATGTCCTGGCTAGATTAGATACTTTTAGGGGAAAGTGCACTGCGATCTATTGTGCTCCGCGGAGCCTTTTCAGTGCACTGCCTGCCTCCGAGCAGAGTTCTCTTGTCACAGTCAACAGAAAGTCGTCTAAATTTGATTGAAAAGGATTATTTCTATTCTAAAATGATGACATATGTCATTTATTCTCGCCAATATTGTACCATTAGATCATATTTCAACAAGGTTTATATATTTGGAAAAGGTTTAATTGAATTTGAAAAGGCTAATACTGACAATTAAATAGATATAAAAGAGTTAAAAATTTAGGGTTCTTAGTTTTTCGTTTATTAATAGTTCAAGCAAAGAACTAACATAAGGCAGTTTATTCTATGATAGCTTGCTTTATTTCAGGAGTAGCTCAACTGAAGCATTTTTTTCTACTTTCTCTTATCAAATCATGGACTACAAAAAAAAATTGCAGAAAATTCAGACTCGTCTAGGTATCGCCATGGGATCCAACAATAAGTTATCTGTCAAAATTCCTCAACCGAAAGTACCACTTTAGTGAAAGTTTTTTTTTTCATTTTTTTGTGAGTTTCTCAAAAATAGCTCAATCGATTTTCTTTAAACTTGGAATATCAATTACACATACTAGTACTACTACTAAATGGCGCTACAGCCCTAGTTGGGCCTGGGCCTCCTTCAAAAAGAATTGCCAATCTTGCCGATCTTCGGCTTTTCTTTTCCATCCTCTTATACCCAGCTTCCTGAGGTCGTCTTCTACATCATCCAGCCACCTTAGCCTCGGTCTTCCTCTTAATCTTCTTCCTTCCGGCCTTCCTGCCATCGTCCTTTTGGGTAGTCTGGTTTCTGGCATTCTCTGCACATGACCAAGCCACTGCAGTCTTCCTTTCTTAATGAAGGCCACTAAACTGGGTTCCCCGAATAACTCGGAAAGCTCCGTATTATTACGAATTCTCCAGTTTCCATTTTTGTTGACCGGGCCAAAAACCTTTCTCAGGGCTTTCCTTTCCCAGACACTCAGGATCATCTCACTCCTTCTAGTCAATAACCAGCTCTCACTTCCATACGCGACGACGGGTCTAACTATCGTCTTGTAAACGACAATCTTAGCTGCACGAGAGAGTGATCTGAAGCTTAGTACTCTATTTAAAGCAAAAAGGCATTTCCTGCCTGCTGCTATCCTTGCTTTGATTCCGGCATCTACATCATTCTCTTCCGCTACAAAAGCTCCTAAGTATTTGAAACTTTTGCAGCGTCAGAAATTGCCCATTAATCTACACTCTGTTTTCCCTACTTCCCTGAGTTCTAGAAGTCATATATATTCAGTCTTAATACTCAGGCCAGTATATGCCGCTGCTGTTTCCAGCTCCTGAAGTGCGCCGGATAAGGAGGGTAAGATGCGCGCTGTGAGAATCACGACGCCCGTGTATGCCATATGTTGCGTCATCCTGTTGTATATTGTTCCGCCCTTGTTTGTTCGAATGGCTCTTATAGATTTTCCGAGAGCTAGATTGAATAGGATGAGCGACAATGGGTCTCCCTGTCTCAGACCACCTGTAACCTGGAACTCATCAGCCAGAGAGCTGCCGATCTACCTGATACCAATCACACATACTGAAAGCTATATTTTTATTTGGAACATTTCTCTGGGAAAATTCATTTAAGGCGTTTTTGAGGGTAGGAGCGGGGTTCGTTTTCTTATAAAGTGGTATTTCCGTTAATTATAAATTTTATCATCTAAATAACATTAATTGAAATTTAATATGTTGCCAAAATTCCAAGTTTGAAGAAAACTGATTAGCCGGAAGTGGGTTTTTATTGAAAAGTTTTTTCAGTTTTCTGCGTTTCTCTCCATAAAGAACCGACGGATTTCCTTAAATTTGATATACTCACTATGAATACACGAATGTATAAGTTTTGGAAACTTTTCTTTCCAGAAAGTTCATTTAAAGAAGTTTAGGGGGGGAGGGGGAAGTTATTCTTTCTTCAAACAGAGGTAATTTTATTAAATTTAAATTATCCCGTTGATATAAAATTGAAGACAAGAAACATTTAATAAAAATTATAAGTGTGAAGAAAATCTGTAATTCTGGTTTACAGAAAGTTTGTAATATTACACTAAAATCAATGACTAAGTTTGCTTTTAAACCAGAAATAAAAAAATAAAGCGATGTCAACTTCCGATTAAGTAATTTTAAGTTTGGATGCAATTGCTAAAATATATTAATAATATTAAAGTAAAGATGTAATATAAAATAATAGATATAATTCTGTAAACGGTTTTATGAAAAAGTCGTGTGAGTGTTTAATGCAAGATTTTTTTACTTTCTCTTGCTGCCATCAAGATAAAGTATTGCATCGTGTCTAATGTCTAAATTAAGTTTTTCACCAGAAATACTTGTTTTTAGCACTCCCGAGGGCGAAAGAAATGTTTTTAGCGTATGGTGTGTGTGTGTATGTAGGTAGTATCTCAATAATGGAAAATCAGAGGAATCTTGAACTTGTTCCTGCAACTTTTTAGCTAATTAAGAAAGGATATAAAAACTAGTAAAACATGTATGGTAACTTCTAAGAGAAAGTTATCTAAAGAAAAGGGGAAACATTGCAAAACATTTGGTTAAAGTTAAGTAAAATTATATCAAGTTTTCTAATACTAATTTATTGTTAAATTGATATTAAAATGTTATACAAATAATTTACGAACTCTGTCTTTACTTCAATATTATTAATATATTTAGGCAATTGTATCCAAACTTAAAATTACTTTATCGGAAGTTGACATTGCTTTTTTATTTCTGGAGTTTAAAAGCAAACTTAGTCATTGATTTTAGTGGAATATTGTCATATTTTACAACTTTTTTAGAAAAATGTGTTTCATAATCTAACTAGATTTAAATTATTATATTATATTATAATGATAGCCAGTTTCTAAGTAATCAGTACAGTTCAAATATTGTGCTAATATTTGTTCAAATATTCGTGTTTTCGAAATGTTATTGTTTTGTTTAATAAATCCTAATTTGTTTGTATCCAAATCAACTAGTCCTTAAACTTTACTAAAACATTCAATTAAAATAATTCAATTTTCAAAACAATAATTTCTTCAAAAACGCAGAAAACTTCCTTTAATCTTTTACTTCACATAATTTTTTTACTTTTATTTGAAATGTTTTTTATGGAGAATGAACTGAATTGACAAGATTTCCTCTCAAGCGCCGTTTAATATATATGATTGGCCCATTAGCCAGTCCGAACTTAATGGGTAATATTAAATTACTTGCTTTCATATTCCTGGTTTCCATGATCTTCACACGAACTACAACCATTAGGTGACCTGTTTTCAAACGTTATCCAAGTTTATAGCAAGTATCAACTGCAAAACAACTTACTAAACACAAAGACAAATTGATAGTAAAAGTTCCATTTTTGAAGAACATTTGTCAACAAAAATTTTATAATTGATGTAAAAGAAGACAAGAAAAGGACATGAGTGTTTCACCCCACTTCAAATCTTTAATAGTACGCAACAGCCTAGTCAATTTGCAGACTTTCAGTTAATTATTCTCTGGTAGTACAGTTATCCGGTGAAATCGGTCAGTGGATCGAGTTGAGGTTGTATGAGCGGTTAGTCTCGAAAGTTGAGGTTAATGGCTGCTTTGCGCGGCATTCTGTTGCTCGGGATTTTCACACTTTCAGAAAATAAATCTCTTCGGTAAAAGTCAAGCTCTGATAAAGACTCTGCCTACATAATTCTCAACCACCCATGTTAATCTTTAAATTTTATTTGCTCTCTAATTGAATATCCGGAATCTATATGTCTGAATTTGCATTATTAAGCCGCTTATTGTGATTTAGCTTATTTCTTTACCACCACCGCCTTTTAACTACTTAATTTAAGGAATAAGAACTGCCTAGACTTTGAAGATTAGCCTAAATCAAATTGTCAGCGTTTATACAATAAGCTCCAATGATCTTCAGGCGGACTTGAAGCCTAGTGTGAACGCCTCTAAACTACATACCTCTTTATAACTGAAAAATATACTGCAGATTATACAAAGTATTAATTACTATTAATTAATCAAATTTTGGATAAGAGACAAAATGAATTATTGAAAGTCAGAAACAGTTTTTATCACTTTGACCGTCTCGTCACCAGAATTCGGATGACACAAAAAATCTATTATTATTCGCGGGCTAGTCAAGTGTTATAGAGAAATTATGATAAAATCCTAGTAAATTTGCAACTCATTCAAGTTTTGTGAGTTCTTCGCGCAGAACTACAATGAACCAGAACTCTAATGTTGAATGGACCCATTCTGACATTGGAGGAAAATCCGAAATCGGTCTAAATTGCTGTAAAGAAGATTAAACCGATAAAGAGAGATAAAGCTACGACGGACAAAATCCTCGAAACGTTGAGTTGCCTTAGCAGTTCATTCTGTTCGCTTTAGATTCCTTTTATCTGCTGTTATGATCGTAACACTTTTTTAAATTGATTTTTTCAGAGAATACTTGATTTTCGAACGATTTTCTTTAAATGTGAAAAGGTAACTGCACATTTATAAACTGATCACTTCTGCTGGGGTCATTTATCTGGAAAGTGTATATCTTCTATCTGTGGCTTCTGAAAAATAGAATTTACGTTACATTTTCGCACAGCCAGTATTTCTGGGGCTTGATGATTGCGCTGCCCCGTGGTCTGCAATGTACGTACATTTAATATCTGGTATGTCTTAAAAACCAACATGTACAGTGTGTGGCTCCCCACACACTAACTTTATGAATGCTAAGGTCAACGTTTCAAGGATTTTATCCGCGTAGCATGCTTCTTTTCATTAATTCAGGCTGGTTTCAGATTTCCCTCAATATCAGAGTGGTTCATTCAAAGCTAGAGTTCTGGTTTTATTTTTGTTCTGCGAAGAACTCACAAAACTTAAAATAACAGCTAATTTTTAAATCGATAATTAAGTAATCAATAGCTTCTCATAATAAAGTGTCTTCAGGCAATTAAATTTTAATCCTAGCAGTTTAAACCTTTATTCAAAGACTTTGAATTTGTTCATTGAACTTTGAACTTTGTTTGATTGAAAGAGGTTTAATTGCTTGAACAAAGATTAATTTGATTGATAAAGAGAGATAAGTTAGAAAAGTGGTATATTATATTCAGTAGGTGGGTGCGCACACACCCTGACGCGCCTTTTCACCGCTTTACATCAACAAAGTTAGAATTTGACCAGGCGCTAGTGTACTTCTTGTTTAACTGGGTCAATGGTGTCCGTGCTGAATACAGCTAGTGTACTTCTTGTTTAACTGGGTCAAAGGTGTCCGTACTGCATACAGCTCACCGCACTATTACCGCCATTATTTAGCACCAAAACTTCTCCTCCCCTAGAATTCAATTTTAATTAAGCAAGTTATTAATATTAAGGGATTCTGTGAAATAATAATGCAAAAAAATACACGTGATGAGGCGATTTAATGTTTGGATAGCGTACACCTAGCATACCCTGCCTGGAAGACATAATCCCTGCCTGGGAAATAAATAAAACACACATTATACTTGTCTTACAGAAAAATAAAAAAAGTTCACAAGTCGAATTTCACTAGAGATACGATAGAAAATATTAAAAAACAATTAATGAAAGTGAAAATTTATAACTAAAACTGAAAGCAACAATTTGAATATTATATTCCCATGACATGAATTTCAACAGATTTCTCTGCAAGATAGTTTCATGAAACTATGAGATGGGGTCGGAGTAGGCTGTGTTTGTGTGTGTGTGTGTGGGTGGGAAACTGCTACTCACTGATTGTCTCCACGTATTATGTTGTAAATGTTTACTTTATTTCTAATCAAGGAACTTATATTCTCTTTCCATAAACTTATTAACTTAATTTCCATTATATTAAACTGGCACCATCATTTTCTTCATAGTTAACACTTACTACTTTCTAAAATATATGTTAACTGGATTTTGCAGCCATTCTAGAGTGATGCTTATGCTTTGTAAAGACTAGACAATACTCTGTTTTCCACAACCAAATCTACCAATCTGTCAAGATTCGGGGGTAACAGTTTAATTAAAACTCTTTCCGAAATAAATCTAGGTCACTTACTTTCCAATTTTCTTCTCCATATAATTTTCTTCATTTATTTCCATTTACAGACATTAGAGTAAGTTTTGCAATATTTTCAAATATTCAATATGAAATTGAGTTTCAATTTTGAGGTCCCCTGATCACGTAAAAACATTTTTAGCGAATGGTCTAGTGTACATCTATGTTTCTTTAATATAAATTACATCATGCTCCGCTCATTTGAACACCATATGATATTAGCAACAGAAAATTTATGAATTGCAAAACATACTATTCTATAGCAGAAAAAAGCTTGTTGACGGTCTGCAACACTGTTACCAAGTTATTGCTGTGATAATATTAACAGATTTAATTATTTAACAGGGAAGGGAATAGCTAAGTGGTTAGCGTATTGACTCCTACGCAGAGGACCCGGGTTCGAGTGCTACACTTAGATTTTTTCTCCTAGGAGCCTCTACAGCTCCCTGCCCGGTGATCGACAGTGTTGTCTGTAACGAGAGAACACTGTCGGGAGGCTGACAGTGCACTGAGAAGGCTTTGGGCGCCAATGACCAAAGATGTTGACGCGCCTTAAATTAAAAAAAAAAAAATTATTTATACCAGAAACAGGTTGGTGTGACCAATGCAGATAATTATAGTTGTATAAAGTGAAGAAAGAGAACTGTTAGAGGAAGTATTGCGATCGTGCCAGATTTTCGAAATTAAGTTACAGAAAATGGTCTACATGTGTGGGGATGTGTGTGAAAAGAATATCCAAAAATGAAAAATGCAAAGTTAGTATTCTGTTTAGGTACTACCACCGCATCAGACACCAAGATTACGGGCAAAATTCATTATTCAGAAGTGCCACATTTCTGTTTTTTCAGTTTTTGTGATTTTCTTTAAACATGGTATACGAACCACAGATACAAAAAAGCGACAACCTTTATTTGAAACATTTCTCCGGGAAAATTCATATGAGAGCAGTTTTGGAGGAGATTACGGTTTCCTCTATTTCATTTATTACACAATTCTATCATGTAAATAATATTATGGGGAAGGGGTGGGGTTGTGGTTTCCTCAAAAGTGCTATTTTAGTTCAATAACCTGGAGCACAAATAAAAGCGAACTTTTCACTCTAAATAGCTTCACTTTCAAATGACACTCAGAGCAATCTATATAGGGGCCTGTCGAAGAACATGTCTAGACCTGCCAAAGTGGAATGAATGCATTCACAAGCATGTTGTAACATTAAAATGTATGTCCTATAGACAGGACACTGGTACTTAATGGACAAAAGAAGTTTAAGGGGAGAGGGAGAAGTTATGCTTTCCTCAACAAGTCACGCTATTAAATTTAGATTCTCAAATTGACATAAAATTGCAGCCAAGTAATCATTTAGTAAAATTATAATTGTTGTGGTTGGATCCGCAGAGCTGGAAAGTATCAGAGATATTTTCCGTGATAGCTGCTTCTTTTGGTGGTCATAGACCGGTTTCGGGCGTGCGCCCATCATCAGGATGTTTTTGTCAAAACAGTGTGATAACATACACAGAGCAAATTCAGTTAATACACTCGAATTAATACTTGTGTATTAACTGAATTTGCTCTGTGTATGTTATCACACTGTTTTGTCAAAAACATCCTGATGATGGGCGAACGCCGGAAACCGGTCGATGACCACCAAAAGAAGCTATCACGGAAAATGTCTCTGATAAAAATGATGTCTGAAGAAAATTGTCAATTATAATTCTGTAAACTGCAGAAAGAGACAGTGTCATACCAGATTTTTTCTTATATTTTATTGAACTTCAATTTTTTATTTTTCTTCGGGCTTTAATGATGTTTTGTTTCATTATTTTATTTCATTTTTAAAATAATTCCCAACATTTTGTATGTTCTACAGTAACAATTCACTTTGTTTTGTAACAACAGATGTTTGGACAAGTAAAATGTTAAAAAAGCCTTATAACTATTTAAACATTTACATCTTTTAACTTTGATTTTTCAATTTTCGAAATTTAATTCCCTTATGGCTTGTTTATACACTGGTAACTGTGAACTTTAAATGTTTAATGAACGTTGGCGTTTGGTATTTTATCCAGCATTGTGGACCCATCCACATATTCAACAATGTTGGCGTTGTTTCAGCATTTCGATAGCAAACAGTCTTCCTTGTATAAAATTTCACCTGTGACTGAGAGTAAGAAAATTAAACAAATTACATTCTCTATCCTAATTTGTAAAGAAATGTTAGACCAAAACTCCAAGTTAATTTGGTTTATATAAGAAAATACAAAACAAACTTTCAAACTCGAGTTCCAATAGTTATTTAAGATAAAATATTTGGTCTATGGACCTTTCTCATATTGTTTGATAACACTTTTGCCTTATCTATTTGTTTTATGTTTTTGCAAAGGAAAGCAAACCTCTTGATGAAATCCAGAGTTACATGATATTACAGAATATTTTATGGTAGGTTCTTAATGTACACTTACCTCCAATTTTATTGTAGTAGTCCACAATACTTGAAATTTTTAGTACCTCCTGTTAGCTAAGTTAAATTTTAATTTATTGCATATTTGTTAAACCTTCATTCTCACTACCACGAGCGGCCGCTGTGTAAGGGAAAGTTGTGATGATATTTAATTTTTGTAATTCAAAGAAAGTACAAAATATGAAAAGTGAACTGAGGTCACATCTTAATTACAGTGCCTATACACACGCACCAGGTTTAATTCGTTTTCATTATTGTATATCTTTATGTGATTTTAAAAGAATACATTATTAAAAATACTAATGACAATTATGAAGCAATAAATATATATTTAGAAGATCAGATGATCGCCCTTAAAAGATAAAAGAATTTAATTAATTAGAAATGGGCAGCGATCAGATCAAGGTTTGTATTTGAGTGGTATGTATCCGTGGCGGGGGGCTGTACAAGGCCGTTCTCCGACGGCCTTCGATCTACCAACCAGCTACCTTGCATCTTACGCACACTGATCTGCTGTGTACGCCCTTTCTTGAGCTGCCATTCCAGTTCAAGTGAAATGTTCACATTCCTGACAGTTGCGTATTAAAGCAGTACGACGTGCTTCATGCAGCTCATTGAATTTATTATCATGAAAGATCCCTCAGCTCACTTCTAAAGCTACAATTTCATTTATTCAATTTTTATCTGTCTCTATGTATAACATATTTGTCATAGCTGTTCAGCATAATGTTGATATATACCGGGCATTATTAATTCAGTGTTCTGTCCAGCTTAAAGTAGGCTCGCAAAGAAAGTCTATAGCAAGATAGTTCAATACATTAAAAAATCTGCAGTGTAACACTGCCCGACTCTGCCTTCTTGCCATCTTCAGTTTTACACAAGGTGGGAGCACCACAATGGAAGGCTGCAACACTGCCTGACTCTGCCTTATTGCCATGGTTACGACTCTAATTAACAGATTGCCTACAAACCTGGAATTTTGTCTGAATATCTGGTTGACTTCAGTTTTACACAAGGGGGGAGCACCGCAATGAAAGGCACAGTATATATAGCTAATAAAAAAAACTGCAAGAGCCTTTGTCGAAGAAAACAAAAAAACAATGAGAGCTGAAAAAAAAACAGTAAAGTTAAACATCATGTTTCAATTTATTTCCTTCAAATTCGGAATTTCTGCAAGATATTTCACTTCTATCAATGATATCCAGATAGTAACAGTGTAATATAAAGACAAGATACTGTAGAGGAGAAACAGTGTAATATAAAGACAAGGCACTGTAGAGGACAATAACAGTATAGACAAGGAACTATAGGGAAAAATAACAGTGAAATATAAAGACAAGGCACTCTACAGAACAGTACAGTGTAACAAAAGACAAGGCACTGTAAAGGACAGTAACAGTGTAATATAAAGACAAGGCACTGTAGGGGACAGTAAGAGTGTAATATAAAGACAAGGCGCTGTAGGGGATAGTAACAGTGTAATATAAAGACAAGGCACTGTAGAGGGCAGTAACAGTGTAATTTAAAGAAAAGGCACTGTAGGGGACAGAAACAGTGTAACATAAAGACAAGGCACTGTAGGGGACAGTAGCAGTGTAATATAAAGACAAGGCACTGTAGGGGACAGTAACAGTGCAATAATTGACAAGGCACTGTCGGGGTCAGTCACAGTGTAATATAAAGACAAGGCACTGTAGGGGGCAGTAACAGTGTAATATAAAGACAAGGCACTGTAGGTGACAGTAGCAGTGTAATATAAAGACAAGGCACTGTAGGGGACAGTAGCAGTGTAATATAAAGACAAGGCACTATAGGGGACAGTAACAGTGTAATATAAAGACAAGGCACTGCACAGGACAGTCTCTTTGCAGACTCCTTAAACACTTCACCAACTTTGGATGAATTTCTGTTGGCGATAACCATCCAAGACGAAGAATTTTATGTCGGAACGTTATCAAGTCTATTCATTTTGTAAAAAACACACAACACGCTTCCTTTAAACAGCCATATAAAACAAACTATATGTCTGATCCAATTCACATTTGGTATTAACTTTTGCAACAAGTATGCCAATATAACAAAACGGTAATTTCATTTGTAGCAGTGCCAGCTATGGGCTAGGCCGAGAACTTTTCACCCTAGTATATATAGTTATATATACTATATATATAGTGCAATACCATATAGTGTACAACAGTGCAATATAACGATAAGGCCCTGTAGAGAACAGTAACAGTGTAATATATATAAGACAAGGCACTGTAGGGGACATTAACAGTGTAATATAAAGAGAGAAGGCACTGTAGGGGACAGTAGCAGTGTAATATAAAGACAAGGCACTGTAGGGGTCAGTAACAGTGTAATATAAAGAGAGAAGGCACTGTAGGGGACAGTCACAGTGTAATATAACGATAAGGCACAGTAGAGAACAGTAATACTTAACATTATGAATGCGTATTAATATTTAAGGGTGGCCCGAACAGAAGGTTCGTTCTTCATATATCCGGCTCCCTCACTAACATGGTGGCTAATAATATAAATTATTTATTTATTTATTACATTATGCTTTTGGGGTTTCCCCTTAGCATGGAGTTTGACAATGAAAAAATAGAACAACACAGAAATGTACTTAATACATAAAATACAAATTTCAAAATATAGGTTTGTGAAAGTGAAACTATATCCTACTACAAGAGCTTTTTCTTCCCTTCTTTCTATCAACGCATCTTTACTATTATTATTTACAAAATATTATTAGTTTAATTCTAATTTCTATCACACATAAAGAATAAAATAAAATAAAAGGATTAAGTATAAACTTAAATAAAAATTATTTTTCAAATATAACAGAACCCATATACATTTAAAATTAATTAAGGCGAAACAAAAATAAAAAATTACCACTCATTTAGTAAAAAACTTCTTATTCTTAATGATAAATTAACATAATCATATAGCGTTGATTTGATGGATAGATTTAATGGTTAAGAGGTTTACATAATTATCAGAGTCGGGGAAGTCTGTTAGCATAAGGTTATTTAATATATATGTATGATCTGGAAGGCTCGAAGGCTGGACAAGAGAGAAGGAA